>JZKD02S0522538.1:164904-178296 GCA_000966675.3 Picea glauca
TATTTATATTTCCCAGTCCCTCCTTTGACTATATTCCATCTCCCTCTCTCTTACTTGTGTTCCTTCTAATCCCAATCTAGCCAAGAAACATGAAAGACTACCTTCAAGAATTAATAAGCTCTATATTAAAAATTAATAATGACATTTGGGCTCACTCATATGCCAGTGACTCTTATGATGTTGCCAGTGACTCTTATGATGTTGATAAGTACAAAATCCTCAAGTCCTTTTACATAGTCCTTGGATGGTTTGATTGTTTTATTTAATTCAAAGGAGCCATGGAAATGGTACTACTCAAAAGGTACCCATATTACACATAAATCTTGTTGGATTCTTCTTTGCACTTTCTTTTAACTTTATTTTCACATAATGATTGTGTTATCAAGAAAAATATATAGAAATAGGTACAAATAAAATAATAATTAAATACATTATAACTGAAAAAGACATGTTTTATCTAAAAGACATGTTTGTTCATGAAAGGGCACCCCCTATGAGGGTATATAAATAGACCTTTATTCTCATTGTAATCATCTTATATTATTCATTCTCACATACATTTATAAATTAACATTTATTGTCCTTATGTATAACTTTATATTCCAGATATTTTGGATAATTTATGTGTGAGCGAACTGTGTTCATCTCAGATTGAATCCTTTGACCATCCCTTTGGTGTTTTCATCCATGGTTTTAGTTATGTCTCTTTAGTAATTGATAGTAGTGACAATCTAATCGGTTTTATTTTCTTGTAGGTGAGGAAGATGGGGATGAGCCTAGGGAAACTCTTTTTACCATAAGAGAAAAGACTCCAAACTTATTTTCTACACTCCTAATTGATTTATCAATTCTTCTAGACTGAAGGATAATTCCAGTGCTTCATTGAGAATATGTTGTGTAACATATACAAATTTGTGGAAATCTATGTGAACTAGTGAAAGATTTTTATGGATTTTCAACATGTATTTGATGAGGTTATTTATTATTTAGCTAAGAAATCCCAACATTTTATGCTTCTAACTCCTTGATTATTTTGAGGTTTGTAAATTCATTTGCTTGAGTAGTGGCTATTATTACAGTGGATAATACTAGGTCTATACTATCCACATCTATCACCATGGTTTATGTAACACCCTTGTTTCCCCCAGCTTGTAATTAATCATAAAATAGGATTTACCATGCTAAGGCATGTGGACAGTGTAAATGTATTATTGTTTGAGTTGCCAATAACTGACTGTGGGGGTGAATCCTTGAAAGTACTAGCCATGATATCACTAGAGGAAATAATGTGAAAACTATAAGGGAGGGTCATTATATCAAAGAACCCCAAATTCCCTTGATGAGGATAATAAACCTCCTTCGGATCCAAAGGAGAGAAATTAGTTAATGAATAAAGGACCAATGGTTGAATTATCAACCACTCCCATGAATGGAAGCATGGCCAAAACAACAGAATGTTAGCCTGAAGTACCACTTGATATGACAGGCCGAGCTGACAGGAGTTCCCTTTTGACAGAAGGAACAGGATGGGTCGAGAACCATCCTGGAAGAAAGATATACAAATCAATAAGGAGAATGCACAGAGATATCCGGCGGATAATGGATAGAAGGTCACAAGCTTCATGCTGAGTGAGCATATGATAAACCTCATCGAGGCCATAACAAAGAACCCGAGAAAAAGATGAAACAAAGAAAGATCCCTTGAGAGCTGCAAGAGTTCCCTAGTGATATCATGGCTTGGCATGGGGGTGGCTAGAGTGTTAAGAATGAATTCCTATGACACTATGGTCAGGTGGAAGGATGAACACCCACAGTCAGTTGGTTGGATGCAACTTTTAATAGATAAGTATTCTCATACTCTATGAAATTAAGCTGTAATTATGTAATGAAATGGGGTATACAGTGAAGGACCTAGAAATGTCTATGTTTTCTTAATGGTTATACTGTATCTCTCTATTCCTATTTAAATTGTGTATTTAAGAAAGTATGGATTGGACATGTTTTGTATTCGTAAATTCTTGTGCCCTATGGTGTCTTAAGCTAGATCCATGAACTATGAGTTCATCGACCTTGGGCACAGTTTCACATACGCATGTCGAAAATCCTAGTGATTATGAGTCCCTTGGAGGAGGGAGTCTGTTAAAGATGAGGAGAGATAGTGCATGCATGCATAGGCTCTTTGTGAGACAAGAAAAGAATGAAAACAAATTAATTTCTAGAGTTGATGAATGAGCGTAAGGGGTGTGTGGAAGGATTCTTCCAGGTGTTAAGTTCAAGAGAAAGAGAGAAAAGATCGTAATCCCTTCAAATATAAAAAATATCAGGAAGGGTAGCGAGGCTAAAGTATCTAAAGGGAAGGTTCCCTTGTTTGGAAGATGAACGGAAAAAATCTTTTCGGAAGAAGCCACGACCTGTTACGACCGTTGGATATGGGAAAGAGTGTGGGATTTAACCCTTGGAGTCATTTAGATTTCATGAGTTCAGAGAACTAAGCGAGTTCGTTGTAAGGGAGGTAGAATCTTCAAAGTCCTGAAGTCTCAAAGTTAATTCTAAACCTTAGATCTGAGGATGCCCAAGAACCATCCCGACCATTAGATATAGGAGGTAGATGACAGTCAAGTTACTAGAACTACCCATGAATTAAGAATTTGACAGCGGAGATGGATGCAATCCATTTAATGGGAGGAGAGGCCATCATGGTATTTATATCGACTCAAATACTCACTGGAGTTACTGAATCAAACACCAGCCGCTTGATTTAATTGACAGTTGGGAATAATTGTGGAGTGCGAAGGTGAATTTAGAGGACCTCCTAGTTCACAACCCACAATCAACCCACGTCATTGATCTCATTGGGGATGGAAGATAAAATACCAGGATCAGACGATAGTTGAGTGATCACTTTCCAAATTTCAGAGGTTGATCTCTCTTATAAATATCACTCACGTTGGGGCCCCACAATTACTATGATCCATTGATTGGCAGACACCTCGGTATTGGTCAGATCATGGCCATTGAGCCTTGAACAATTGTGAGAGGGATGGTTGTGAGACCCTTAGGAAATCTATGGAGTGACGGAGTCCTTTGGTATCATCGGTCTGACAGAATCGAAAAGATTAGAAGAGATAATGTTTTCAATACCAAAGGCGAGACCCAAGATAGTTGGGCTCATAGGTAGAATGAAGGCTGAGGACTTGAACATCTACAAAACTCTTCCAAGCTGGGAGGATCCTGGACTGTTAGATCAACATCTAGGGAATCAAAGGAGATGCATTGAGAAGGGAATAGATCCTAAGCGTCAGATCTGAGCGTAAGGGGACGATAGTCATCTGATCTAAGGTAAAGTGCATGAGTTTTAACCTTTGTGTGCACACGAGGGTTGACTGGTCAAAGTCCTGAAGTCCCAAAGTGAAGAAGGGTTGTTCATCGCCAAGAGGGATAGGTGGTGCAAGATATACAACCCCTGAGTGAGAGATTATGGTCAAGGAGAGTTTGAAATCACTGAAGTAAATCTTGACTATTGGTCATCAGAGGAGGTACGTGTCAATAGATCCGAGGCTCTGAGAAGAATCAATTCGAAGGTTTCAGTTGAGAGTTAAAAATACTGAAACCTGAAGTCTAGAGTGAATCTGGATCATCAGATCTAGAGAGATTTGTGGTGAAATATCATGAGCTTCTAGAGGAAAGTAGTGGGTGAAAGCGTCGAAGTCCTGAAGGAGATCTCGATCATTGATCGAGGAGGAGGTAGAAGGATCGTTGACTTGGTCTTGGTTGAAAAGTGTCGAAGTCCCGAAAAGGACCAGGGCTGTTGATTTGGAGAGGACATGTGTCAGAAGATCTAACACTCTGGAGGTTTGTGTTTGTGGAGAGAAACTATAGACCGTTGATCAGAGTAGACGTGTGGCATCTGATATACAAATCTGGGTACAGATCATTCCGGGAAAAAGGGGTCAATTAATGAGAAAAAACTCCTGAAGGTCGGAGAGCTAGAATGCATCTGAACCTTTCATTTGTTGAGGACAGGTGTCAACAGATCTTCCACTCCGGAAGATAGCTAGTGATGGAGGAAGCGAAAGTTGAGAGTTGAAACTCCCAAAACCTGAATCACGAAATAAATCACAGTCGTTGATTTTTAAATATTAGATCTGATCCGTAGATTCAGAAAGGATAGATATGAGTTGCCAATTCATAAGCACCGTCAATTTCATGAGATCGATGGTTGCATCGCATTGCGGGGACCGAAGGTGCGTGAACTTTAAAAATTTGAGGGCCGACCACAATCCAAACCATGGTTTTGGAGAAAGGGCACATGGAGGATCAAGGTGAATTGCGGGGAAAAAAGTGGTTTTCTTTCAAACCACCCTTGGTTGCGCCCACAATATCATGGCTATGTAAGGTCATCACCCAAGGTCATATCAAGGAAGGGGCTTATCAGAAAAGGAGATAGTGCCCAAACTCTGAGATTTTGTAGGCGTGAAGGGGAAGGTTGTGGGTACCATTAGACCTACACCTAAAAGTCGAAGGGGTCTACATTTAATTATAGAGAGAGTCCATCAGGGTCTTAGAGAGTTGTTTGGATTCAGAATCAGATATCCTTGATCAGGAGGTTGGACTGGTTCCTCAACTTTCCAAATCAGAAACCATGAATGGAGATTCTTCCCTTTAAGAAAATCGAAAATCTGTATTCCCCTTCGTGGGTGTGTTACAAATTGGTATCATAGCATGGTTACAACACTTGGCCTGTTTGGGCTCGTGTACGAGTTGAGTAAGGAGGTATTGTTATCGACATTTACTCCTTGAGGAGAAGGACTACAGACTGAAGTTGTGATTTTGGTAATTCTTGTTGAATTTCAGCAGAATAATTTCTTTAGCCCTTTGTTCAAGTTATAACTACTTTTACCGGAGTAAGGATATTCTAATTAAAATTTATAATAAGACTTGAATGTGGATAGCTGAAAGTGGTAGGGTTATGTAAAGGGAAGCTGAATTCTAAAGGATGTATGACTTGGTGTCTGTAACACTACTTATAAGCATGGGAAGTTGGAATTTTAGGCATTGGTGATGGTAGATTGTATAATGGTTAATACCTTTGTGGGCTTAAAGAAATATGATAGGATCAGGTAGGATCCCTAGAAATTATAGTTATTGATCTATATTAAGATAGGTGTATATCTATTTCTTGCAGCTTTATCCTTCTTTGCATCTTCATGGAACATGTAATGAATCTTTTCGTTATAGTCGAGGAACTCTTTCCACTGCTTACCAATTGACATATGGGCAGCTTCATTGGTGGGAGTCCTGGTCCACAAGGTAATCTTTTCTTATCTAGCTCTCACACTTGCCACAGCACCACAAATCTCATCGCCTTCATCAAATTGCTCACCGATCATGGACAACAAAATGTTAATCCATAGTTGATCCAATCCAGCCTTGCCGCCTTGGGTGTTAGTGGAAGTCCACTTTCCTGCATGGGTGCATATAAGATCCTCCCACTTAGGTTCTATCCCCGCTTTAAAGTAGTGGAAATATGCCCCAGAGGGCCTTAACACCTGCTCATACACCTGTTCATGGTTCTTCCTCATGGCACCTTGAGCAATCTTATGCATCTAAATAAAACTCTTGTGGCTTGACTCGTGGTTTGGGCCTATGTACTCTCCTAAATTTGTTACTGGATCTGTAGATGTGGATGTTTGAAAAATTATATGCACCTACCTCAAATAACACAGACAGATTGAAATCGCTTGAAAATTATTGTGGGCAGCTTCCTGAAACTAAAAAGCAAGGGCACACAGACACACTAACATCACTTGTTTGCTAGGATGCTATAGCAAATGTCATTATTTTCACATCACCTCCAAAACTGGAAGTAATTGCCATCTATTTCTCCTTGGAGTACACCTTCAAACGTGCCTTTATTCACATAAGATTACTATTATTTCTACTGCAAAATAGAAGAAAGAAATGCTCGAGAAAGAGCTTATTTACTGAACTACCTTACATTAACCAATTGTTGCCTCAAAATTAGGTAAAATCATGCTTCCAATGAAGCCATCCAAGCATCTGAATAATTGGTAAAACTTCTGATCTAGAAATGATGAATGCAGGAAAAAATAGAATACTGATGTACAATTTGAAAGTGCAGCATAACCAACCTTCGTTTGACAAGAGTAATTTGACATTTATGCTGCTCGAATACTCCAGATAATCAGCAAAAGGATCGATGATACTGTAATAAAACACTTCTTCCTATTTCTTTGACTGAACATCAAAAGATCTCTGCATACCCTTCTTCTGAGAATAGCTGCCACCTTCAACTGCGTGTAAATCTGAACAGGGCTGCAAACTAACTTCATTGTTGATGATGAATTGTTTGTTGTTGTCTGCAGATCTATGTTCAAGTATGGTGCATGCAAAACTGCTGATTTCTGTAGATGACTTTTCAATGTCAGCTGTAGACTTAGGATAACTATTTTCCACACAATACTATTCTCCATCAAATGAAGAAATAAACTGTGCAGTATGCTTTTGACACTCCAAATCTTTATCAAAATTTAATTCATAGATGTCATATACTGGTTGATTGTTTCTTAAATCAACAAAAAGGATCTTCTCTTCTTCATGAGAGTATTCATCAAAGATGGGTGAGCTCAAAGCTCCTTGGTCTTGTTTAGAAAAATGAGCGACCTGTTGATCTTCTTCTTTAATCTGCAAATCTGGAGGATGTGGGCTGCCTTCAACATCTACTGTTGCTCCAATACTTTCACCTGTTGAACTTTCAATCTGCTCATCATCTTTCAATTTTTCAAAGGATGCAATATGATCTTGATAACAATCTAAGATAATGGATGCATTTGGTGTGTTGTTTACAACATCTATACTATGGCCATCATCCTGTAGATCATCAATATCTTGGTCATGATGAGAAGCATCTCCT
Source organism: Picea glauca (assembly GCA_000966675.3). Classification (NCBI taxonomy): domain Eukaryota; kingdom Viridiplantae; phylum Streptophyta; class Pinopsida; order Pinales; family Pinaceae; genus Picea; species Picea glauca. The sequence continues at coordinate 171,839 of JZKD02S0522538.1, forward strand.
GTTGTAGCATATTTCTCATAACTATCTGATTTCTTATTCAACAAATTGAAATCATGACAGTATTCAGGGTAGAGAAGGTCAGCTGAACATATCTCTTTACAAAATAGATGAAAGGCAGCATGAAAATCAGCCAAAGAGATGATACTTGCACTTGGAAGAGACTGACACTAGTCAAGAGAAATGCCTTCTAATGAAAATTTGAACATCTTCATGTATAATTTCAAGCCGGTCAATAAAGTCATGGAAATCCAGCAAATGTTCAGCTGGTACTTCCCACTTCTCTCCACAAAATTTGGGGATACTACATTCCCATTCATCTCTAGTAGGTACTGGATGAGAATAACCAAAAATACTTGAGAAATTGCAGACCACATACCTCTTTGCTAATATCCGATTCATTTATATACCAGTGGAGTCGCCAACAGATATGTCCTTCATGGATTTGCCACCGAATTCTTCCTTCATGGAGTCACCAGATAGATTATTACAACTGAAATAATGTCCAGGCTTTGTCTATCATCAAAGCTGGATCTTGTCGTCTCCCAAGGAAGCTAAGCTTCAATCTCCGCTCCCCGGCAACGGTGCCATTTTGTTATCACTCCAAGTAACTCCTTAGGGTTGTAGGCTAAGGATACTTGGTAACTTAAGAAATCAATAATCAATGTGTCTAGATCAATGGGATAGCTAAGGATGGATAATGAGAAGAACAACTTATCATGCATTCGAATGAGCCAGTGCTTTTAGAAACCAATAATCAGAAGCAGTAATTTAGAATGGGGTATGAAGAACACTATTCTAGATAACCAAGTACATTAACATGCAGGGTCATACAAGATAGTAAGAGTTCATTCAATTTGAATTCATGAGCCAAATAAGAAGATGACAGTTCTTAATAGCTGAGCTAAATTGAATCGAATTACAGAGCAATGAAACACATGAGAAAATCTAATATTAGTAGAAAAAGAAAACTGTGATTCATATCAAAATAAGAGTCGAAGTACATAGGCCAAATGTATCCAAGATTGAACCCCCAAGTGGTCCAAATGTCTTTTCATTTATAGCCTTTTACAATCAGTTTCAGATCCTAAAACAATGGATCTGATATTCTAAAAATAGAAAGTCAAAACTGATTTACAAAAGATAAGGAGAGATCCTCAAGATGAGGTCAACCTCTATCTTTTGTTCTTCAAACATTGGTTGAAAGTTGATGAAGTGTAGCTTATCCTTCCAAGGCTCTTTGATCTGTTCCTTTGAAAGTGGAATTCGAATTTGATGATGTGTGCCAAAAATCCCTATCATTTTKCCATTGAAAATGACCAAATCTAGTCAAAAAATTCCCTTTTGACTTTCATCTCCAAGAATGGCCTTTAGATTTTGACTTGATAATTCACCACCTATCTATTTGAAATGGTTTCAAATCATTCTAACCCAAAAAATCCTGATCTAGGCAAAAATTCGACTATTCTGGCCATGACAGGCTTTCAACAGCTAACTTACCCGAAAATCTGCTCCTTAGCTGTTGAAAGGCGGAGCTTTCAACAACTAACTAGTCATAATTCTGCCTTTTGCGCTGGTGAAAGCGCAGATTTTTTCAAAATCAAATTTCTCAGTCATGGAAAGTTTGTTTTCCATGCTTAAATAGTCTATCAACATCTACAAATCCTAATCTTTCCAATGGTTCTTTTAGATCTGCATTTGGAGCTCGGGAAGCTAGTAAAATTTTCCCTACAAGATTAGGCATCGTTCTTTCAAAAATGCCGGTGCGTTTTTTATCGCTAACATCTAGCTCCAACTGGGATGGATACCTCCCTATGAGTTCTCCAAGAACCTAGTAGACCTTGTGCCTTTAGTATTGGGCCATGGATTCATTCATCCTTTTCGGTGGTTAATGAGCACACACACGGGCTCACCTAAACCACCGAAAACAGAAACTTACCCAAAAATCAAAACTTGATGAATCTTGATTACCTGCAAGAGTACAAAGACCTCAGGGCTTGCTAGACAAAGCTCCTCTCTCTGTTTACAGTTATTCTAGTTCTCAGTATGAGGTCAATAGGTACATCCACCATGACTATCTTCCATGATTAGGAGAGACATGAGTTTCACCAATTACATATTTCAGCCTTCCAGAAACACAAAAAGGAAACCAATCTGCACCACCACAATGGAGGGTGTTGTTGGTTGCAACCATGTCTCTATAAACCTTTTTCAGATCGTGTATCAATACAGCAACAACTTCAGATACAAAGCATTTCTAGATCCTTTGATATGTGCAAGTAGCCTTTCGCGCTGGTGAAAGTTCTATTTTATCTTTGAGAAGAAAATAATGCAGAGAAGCAATGATCCTGCATAGAGTGTTAGATTCTTCAGCATCTACTCGATAAAGTGTTTTTGACACTTGATGTTTGAACCTCAGGTGACCTGCAATGCTTGATTCAAGAATTTATATGCTAAGCAAGCGAGGAAAAACAAGTTAGAGATATCGAAATAATTTAAACAACGACACCACAACTGCAGAGCATACAAAAGGAAATCCAAATGCACAACTATTGTTATCTATGGCATTGAAGGGTTCTCATAAATTGTCTGTCTCTCTGAACATTTGTTATCCAAAGAAGTTGATGATGCAGCAGGAGTATGATTAGAAGCTGATTGATTTGATGGATTTTGTTGTTTATTGACATGAGTTGCTCCTCGTCCAATCTGTGAAAGTCTTGGGATCCTTTGGATGTCCTCATTTGAAGAGCCAAGCATTTCCAGGATCATTTGGAAGACTTTGTTAGCAGCATCTCTCTCACGCAGAAGGTCTCCATGAGATGCAAGTGAAAGCAAACAGCCACACACCTCAAGTACATGCATTTTTTACTCTGGATGATCTCCCAAAAGTAAAGCCCCCAACTGATATAAAATACTAGGATCTGCTTCCCGAATAAGGTGCCTAAGGGCCTCTGCGGTAGTTTTTTGAACTTTGATATCTGCATTTTCTAGTAGGTGTAAGAGTGTTGGAACAGCTTCTGCACTCTGGACACAAGCACGAATATCTTCACTATGACAGCACAAATTTCTCAATACAAGTGCAGTAGCTTCTTTTGCTTTAACAGAGCCTGTTTCCAACAGTTGCATAAGAGGAGGTATTCCACCAGCAGCTGTTATAGCCCACTTTCCCTTGTCAACTTCCATAGATAAAATAGAAATCAAAGCAACAACATATTCTTGTTGTTTCTCTGTAGATAATCCCAGTAAATATATCAAAAGATGAACACCCTCTCGTCCCTTAAGTGATTTCCAGATATCTGAACTAGTAGTCAATAGGACTCTTAAAGAGAATGTGAGCTCTTCTTGCACCTCACTATTACTTGTAGTTACCAGTCTAACAAGTAATTTCTTTTCTTCTGCATGACACAAAGTTCTTTGGAGGTAAGCATTTCCATACAAGCAAGACAAGGCTTCAACTGCACATCTCTGCACAAGCCACTGGAAATATTAGCTAAAGTACCCACTCCTAACATGATCGCCAACCCTTAAACAGACCATATTGATGCCAACTTCTTTCACAATTCCAACAATTTCTTGCCTTTATGTACCTATCGATGATGTCTGTATCGAGGTAATTGTCCAGCTTCACAATAGCATTTTGACACTGTAATTGCATTGATTTCTTCCCTGGTCCTTTCTTAGGAGACAACTTATTACAAGTTTCTTCCTGCTCATCAAGTATTGGGATTACAACCATAAGATATGGGTCCTTGGGAATTTTCTTCGACCCAATTACACTACAAGGCGTTGAGGATTGCACAAAAAATTTTCCATCCTTAAACACAAAATTAGTTATTTTACAATTACTGGCCAAACTCCATTCATCCAAACCCAACACAACAGAAAGTTCATCTGTACAGTTATTCTCAGATTCAAAATCATCGATCCAGTCGGAGACCTTTTCTCTCCCCTGACTCTTCAAAGACATTGATTGCCCTTTATTTTTATCTGCAGCTCCCTTAAAGGTGGTGTTTTGAACAATGTTGTGCCTACGGTTGAAGGAATTGTCTTCCAGCTTGAAATTAACTTCCAAAGCCACAGAGAGCATTCAGTGAATTTAGGCAGCGACTAAGCAAAAACTGTGACTTGACTAATAGAAGCAGATATTTGAGGTGATAATCTTTCAAGCATTGATCCATGGGCGCATATAAGATCCTCCCACTTAGGTTCTATCCCCACTTTAAAGTAGTGGAAATCTTCCCCGGAGGGCCTTAACACCTGCGCATACACCTGTTCATGGCTCTTCCTCATGGCACCTTGAGCAATCTTATGCATATAAATAAAACACTTGTGGCTTGACTCGTGGTTTGGGCCTGTGTGCTCTCCTAAATTTGTAACTGGATCTGTAGATGTGGACGTTTGCAAAATTATATGCAACTGGCTCAAATAACACAGACAAATTGAAATCGCATGAAACTTATTGTGGGCATCTTCCTAAAACTGAAAAGCAGGGGCACACAGACACACTAACATCACTTGTTTACCGAGATGCTATAGAAAATGTCATTATTTTCACATCACCTCCAAAACTGGAAGTAATTGCGATCTGTTTCTCCTTGGAGTACACCTTCAAACGTGCCTTTGTTCACATAAGCTTACTGTTATTTCTACTGCAAATTAGAAGAAAGAAATGCTCGAGAAAGAGCTTATTTACTGAACTACCTTACTTTAACCAATTGTTGCCTCAAAATTAGGTAAAATCATGCTTCCAATGAAGCCATCCGAGCATATGAATAACTGGTAAAACCTCTGATCTGGAAATGATGAATGCAGGAAAAAATAGAATACTGATGTACAATTTGAAAGTGCAGCATAACCAACCTTCATTTGACAAGAGTAATTTGACATTTATGTTGCACGAATACTCCAGATAATCAGCAAAAGGATCGATGATATTGTAAGAAAACACTTCTTCTTGTTGCTTCGGCTGAACATCAAAAGATCTCTGCATACCCTTCTTCCGAGAATAGCTTCCACCTTCAACTGCGTGTAAATCTGAACAGGGCTGCAAACTAACTTCATTGTTGATGATGAATTCTTTGTTGTTGTCTGTAGATCTATGTTCAAGTATGGTGCATGCAAAATTGCCGATTTCTGTAGATGACTTTTCAATGTCAGCTGCAGACTTAGGATAGCTATTTTCCACACAATATTGTTCTCCATCAAATGAAGAAATAAACTGTGCAGTATAATTTTGACACTCCTCCAAATCTTTATCAAAATTTAATTCATAGTTGTCATATACTGGCTGATTGTTTCTTAAATCAACAAAAGGGATCTTCTCTTCTTCATGAGAGTATTCATCAAAGATGGGTGAGCTCAAATCTCCTTGGTCTTGTTTAGAAAAATGAGCGAACTGCTGATCTTCCTCTTTAATCTGCAAATCTGGAGAATGTGGGCTGCCTTCAACATCCACTGTTGCTCCAATACTTTCACCTGTTGAACTTTCAATCTGCTCAACATATTTCAATTTTTCAAAGGAGGCAATATGATCTTGATAACAATCTAATATAATGGATGCATTTGGTGTGTTGTTTACAACATCTATACTATGGCCATCATCCTATAGATCGTCAATATCTTGGTCATGATGAGAATAATCTCCTGTTGTAGCATATTTCTCATAACTATCTGATTTCTTATTCAACAAATTGAAATCATGACAACATTCAAGGTAGAGAAGGTTAGTTGAACATATCTCTTTACAAAATAGATGAAAGTCAGCATGAAAATCAGCCAAAGAGCTGACACTTGAACTTGGAAGAGACTGACACCAGTCAAGAGCAATGCCTTCTAATGAAAATTTGAACAGTTTAATTTGAACATCTTCATGTATAATTTCAAGCCGGTCAATAAAGTCATGGAAATCCAAAAAATGTTCAGCTAGTACTTCCCACTTCTCTCCACAAAATATGGGGATACTACATTCCCATTCATCTCTAGTAGGTCCTAGATGAGGGTAACCAGAAATACTTGAGAAATTGCAGAAGGCATACCTCTTTGCTAAGATCTGATTCATTTATATACCAGTGGAGTCGCCAACAGATCTGTCCTTCATGGAGTCGCCACCGAATTCGTCCTTAATGGAGTCGCTAGATATATTATTACAACCGAAATAATGTATAGGCTTTGTCTATCATCAAAGGTGGATCTTATCGTCTCCCAAGGAAGCTAAGCTTCAATCTCCGCTCCCCAGCAACGACGCCATTTTGTTATCACTCCAAGTAACTCCTTAGGGTTGTAGGCTAAGGATGCTTGGTAACTTAAGAAATAAATAATCAATGTTTGTGGATCAATGGGATAACTAAGGATGGATAATGAGAAGAACAACTTATCATGCATTCGAATGAGCCAGTGCTTTTAGAAACCAATAATCAGATGCAGTAATTTGGAATGGGGTATGAAGAACACTATTCTAGATA
>JZKD02S0522538.1:199018-230728 GCA_000966675.3 Picea glauca
CTCTCACAGTCTCCTCTCTCAGAATACAATATTCACCATCAACCATAGCCGCAATACATTTCCCTCATGAAAGAGGGTTGCCTTCTAGGGAAAAAAACCCTAACATAATCTCTACTGTTAGATTTGCGACCTTATAATGAACGGTCCAGATTTACAATGAAATTACAATATACTTTTATAAGGTGATTTTGCCTTCGGGGGATTCACCCCCGAACCCCCGCTGGGGGCCCGCTTGCCCCCAGACCCCCCAGCTGAGGGGATAGGCACCCCGAACCCCGCAGAGGGGGTACCCCTCCTCTGCACTCCCCCGTGTGGAAGAGTGTACATACTTCTGGGGTGTAAATAATTGATGGGGTATAAACACGGCTGAAAGCAAGGACCTCTGAATCAGGAAGATAATTAGGCTCCACAACCAACATTGGAGCGAGATTAGTAACTAAAATTCTCAATTCCTGACTTGATTTTGGGTAAATTCATTCCAGAAATGTCAATCCATAGAGATTTGTTATTGCATAAGTTTAACTGGTGTTATCAGGGTGAAATTGAAGGAATTTCATGGTTGCATAATGTATATGGTAAATTGGGGAAAAAGTTAAGCAAAAGCCCCAATTTCTATAGTGGAATTCATGAGGAATTTATGCGCATAAAAATGAATGTGCACAGGTGGGCACACTAAAAATGCTTGATGCACAGTGAAAATCTTGTGATAGGTAAAATTTGGCACTCTGCAACAAGATATTGGCGTGCTGTTGCACGCGCTAAATTTTTGTGCCACACGGAAAAATGTTAGTGCATAGGTGTGCGTGCTAAATTTATGTGCCGCACGGAAAAATGTTAGTGTGCGGGTGTGCGCACTAAATATTGGTGCCGCGTGGAAAAAATTTGGTGTACAGGAGTGCGTGCTAAATTTAGCATTGTGTGGTCTACACAAACATAATAATGACATGCGTGGTGTGCACATCTTTGGCAGAGCGCAAAGGATTTTTGTTGGTGTGCGTGCAATGTGGGCATATGTTGTCGAGAGAAAATTTAGTTAGTGGTGCGCGTAGAGTTTTGGTGCACGGTGGAGACGTACTAAACTCTGGCATGGTGCAATGTGTAGAGTAAAATGAATTCAAAATATCAGTGTGTGATACAAAACTATGCACAATATGTAATTGTGCAAGAACCAAAACTGTGTGCGGTGAATATTGGCGCGCGACACAAAAGTAGGGTGTAGTTATTAGCACGACAAAGAAGTGATGCATGGTGGTTATAGGTGCACGAAGCACAATGTACCTTGTGATGTTGTTGCACATGGTAAATATGGGTGTACAGGTTGAAACTTGTGCGAGTAATTTGTTTTAAGGGTGAACAACAACACAAAACCAATGAATTTATTCGATGTTTTATATCATTTGAACGTCCTCTTTTTGCAGCGTGTTTTTGAGGCCCTTAAGAGCATTTTTAACAACTCAAAAACCATGAGATAGAGGTGTACCAAAGGTACACTATGTCTTTGCAAATCAAATAAAATATCTTAGATAGATCTTTCTAATGGTGTAAACCGTTTGTCAAACATATCCTTTATGAGAAAGTTACATCACAAATAGTCGAGGGTAAATTTTAAGATCCATCTAACTTCAAAGAGACATAACTCTCTGCTCCGGAATCAAATTGAGTCTTAGGAGAAGTCAATGGAAATATATAGAACCATAGAATACATTCCAAGATCTGAATTAAGTTTTTGGGCATGTTAAAATCATTTAATATGGAAAATAAGGAATCGGTAGCATACTAGTTACAATATGGTATTTTGTTCTGGAATTTCAGCATGTTGTAACTAGCATCCCAGAACCCAGAATGAGGTGAAACTTGGACAGAATTTCCATAATCTGTATATGAGGAAACCCAATTGAGATCCTATGAAAGTTCCAAAGAACTAGGTGCAAAAATTCATCCTTACAACGTAGCACTGCGCCAAGTTGAAAAATGAATAGAAAAATTAATGGACAATTTTCAAATAACCATAACTTTCTTCTCAAGACCTGGAATTGATAATGGGACAAGGCGTTGGAAAGGTGTTGGAAAGTGGAATCTAAATATCCACCCATAAAACTGCTTTGGGCATCCAATTTTCAGGAAATAAGAAGAAATAATTCTGATATATATTATTGAACCATAATGGTTCATATTTTCATGAAATTGTTGAAACAGTTAGCCTGACTAAGTTTTGTTGGTTGCACATTTTGCAGAGTTAACAACAACGATATCAGACCAAGATCATAATAAATTCCACAGTAATGGAAGATTCATAGAGGACTTATAGTCGGGAGGATGATATTAGAGGGATGGATGCCCATTTGGGCATTGAAGGAACAAACTCCAATGGACATTGAGATTAAAGGAATGAAAACATGAATATGGCAGAGACCATTAAAAATTTGTATAAGGATGTCCAAAGCCATAAATATTATAATTAAAGGATTATGAGAGACAAGGACCAGTAGGATGACTTCAACATGAAGTTATTGCAGAGCTTGAATGGAATAGAAAATAATTTGGATATGGAGAGTGGCTCAAACAAATCTGGAAGTCACAAGTCTCATGATGAGAAAAGAAAATCAATAAGTGTTAGAAGACATCACCACTATTCCCTAAGTCATTCCAATAAGAGCGCACATAGCATATCAAGTCCATCCCATGGAAGGGAGTACAAGAGGTCTGGGGTGGATGAGCTAAGAGGAGAAATGAACAAAATCAAACCTCCTACATTTGATCGTGAGCACAAGAAGTATGAATATGCAGAGACATGGTTGTTGGGCATGAGAAATTATTTTCAATTGAATAATTATTCTTCTCATGCAGAAGGTATAATTTCTATCTATAAACTCAAGGGAAAGGCATCCATATGGTGGGATCATCTTGTGCAGGTGCAACACATTAAAGAGAAAAGTGTTACTTAGAGAGAATTCAAGAAGTATTTTGAGAAGAAATACTTTACTAAGATATATTATGATAAGAAAATGAGAGAGTTCTTTGAACTGGAAGTATGAAAATAGATGAATACGAGAGAAGATTTTTAGAACTGTTGAACTATGTATCTTTCATCAAGGATGAGACAGTTAAAATTCAAAAGTATTTGAGTGGATTGCCATCCTTCATCAGTGACAAAATACAGTATGATGATCCCAAGACATTGGAGGAGACCATAAGGCGATCTAAATGCCTATATGATCAACAAAAATTGATGCCATCTTTCCAAAAAGCTTGTGAAGACAAAAAGAAAATCAAGGTGGATCAGAGGAAGAAGGGATCTAAGCCACCATTCTTTAGAAATAATCCATAGAGAAAGAAAAATCCTAGAGAACCCAGAACAATTGAGGTAGAAGGTCAAAGGCCAAGGCAACCACCTATTGAATGTTGGGGTTTTAAATGAGATCACATGTTTAGAGATTGTCCTCACAGAGGTGAAAAGGTGAGAATTGTTCACAATGTATAGCAAGCTAAAATAGTGGAGGACATGGCAAGAAATGTGCCAAGGATCTATGCATCCATGGACAACAAGCAAGCAAAGTATCAATCACATATGATTGAAGTGGAAGGTATGATCAACAACCAAACCATTTCTATTTTAATTGATTCAGGAGCTAGTCATAGTTATATAGATCCTAAGATGGTGTAAAGTTTGCATTTTCCAAGAAGCAAGAATGGAAAATGTTGGTTGGTGCAACTGGCTACAGGAGCCAAAAGAAAATTTAATGAGATGGTTAAGTCATGTCTTATGGACATGAATGGACTGAACACCAGGGAATATTTAAACATATTACCTTTAGGCTCCTATGATTGTCTAATTGGGATGGATTGGTTGGACCAACATCATTCCATCCTAGACTATCATAACAAGGCATTTACTTTCTTGGATGAGGAATATACCCTAAGGAAGGTGCAGGGAATTCCTAGGGTAGTAACCATAAGAGATATTTCATCATTGCAGCTGAAGAGAGATGTTACAGAAAAAGGGTGTCAAATCTTTGTAGTTCATATGGAAGAGACACCTAAAGATAAGGTGCCAAATTTGGAAGATTATACAGTCCTGGAAGAGTTTGAAGATGTGTTCAGGGAGGTACCAAGACTACCCTGGAAGAGAGATATTGATTTATCTATAAATCTAATGCTTGGAAAAGCTCCAATGTCAAAGAATCCTTACAGAATGAGTACACCAGATTTGAAGGAGTTGCGAATGCATCTTGAAGAACTTTTGAAGAAGGCGTATATACGCCCAAGTGTGTCACCTTGGGGTGCCACAGTATTGTTTGTGAAGAATAAAATAAAATCAAAGATCCTTTGTCAAACAAGCACTCAGATCAAGATCCATAGATTATACCCTTTCGAAAAGAATCAAAAGCAACACTTGCAAAATTTACAAAGAAATAATTTCAATCACTGAAAACCAATCAAATGCAAGATTTAAACTCATAAATCAATCAATCGTTGGTATCAGAAGTCCATCCCAGTAAATTGAAGAAAAACTAGGTGAAAAAAGATAAATTATCTCACTCCATCAATTTCTATAGGAATCGCCACAGGCTGACAGTGGGGCACAATGCAACAAGCTAAGGTTGTCATAGGTTTCCAATAGAGCACGGTGCGACGTCATCACACTGGTTTGCACAAGCAAGGTATGACGTCATAGGTTCGTCGCAGCTTGTCTATATAGTACAGTGCGATGATCTCTGTAACTAAGGAAAAAATGGGAGAAAGGAAAAAAATCTAACTGAACTTTCAGACCCAGGGAGTCCAAATCGATCACCCAAAGACTCAAAGAATGAATTTAACCAGAAGAAGGCAGGTTAAAAGAAAATAGGAAGAAAAAAAGAAAAAAAGGTCGTATACCCAGTATGGTCGCCAATTTTGTTATTGGATTAATCGGTAAACGCGTACATAAACAGATCTCCCAAGATCCCACTAGAAACTAGAACAAAACAAAACAGAATATAAGACTTTCCCTAGGCTCTAATTATTGACTTTACTAGCTAATAAGAGATAGACAACATACCTTTTAAATGTCATTTCCTCTTGCCATTTCCATCCTAGATCCATTCCAAGGCCCTTGTGAAATTGAACTTGCAAGGGAACACAAGCCAACCAAAGTGAAAGCAACAAAATATACTCAACAAGAACCTATGTATGTGATCAAGGAATCATACAATAAAACAAGACTAGCTTTATGGGAAAGAAACATATCGATGTATCATATTAAATATAAAGTGGAGAATACAACCAAAGCCTTGATGTTGCAAGGTCCCCTTTCGATGGCCCTTTTCTCCAACACACACACCTTTTCTCCAAATCCTTTTGAATGAATAAGATCCACCATGTAGCTTGTAGAACTAAAGCAAAGCTCTCAAGAGGAAGTAGAACTCTCCATACAAATATTATCATATTCAACATTATCCTTTTCCATGATATATCCCTCTATATATAGTGTTAAAGAGAGATGGATGAGGATATTAGGATGATCCCATGAAATCAAAGAAGTGAGTAAGATCCAAACTTATCAGAGGCCACCTCATCTTCTAGAAGATTTGCTTCTAGAACATTCATGAAATTTGACTTTTCCCAAGATTTAAGTATCTTCACACCCTACATACTTAGAATCCTACGACAACATCATAGTCCAAGTATAGTGCAACATGCGATGATCAGGCATCATTGCACCCTATGAATAGAGTAGCTTGCGATGACCTTCGTTCATATGGTTTTTGGCAGAGGAAATTAAATCACTTTTCTCATGCATAAAGTCTCTTTTAATATTTTTAGGGAACATGAACACATGATGTCAGTGGATCATCGGGGTGAACAAAATATTGTGTAACACCCATTGATCAGTCTTTTCTCTCCTTAATTAAATTTTTATTTTCATTTAATTCTCAAATTTTCTCTTTTGTTTTGTTCACTTTACATTGCATCATCTTTTTGGAACTGTCTTGCAAGTATTGCATCATCAGTTTTTCTCTTTTGTTTTGTTCACTTTACATTTCCAAATACAACCACCCCCCAAAAAATGCCTATCATGGCCCCTCTCATTAGATAATCTACATCTTTGAGGTTCATGAGACAACCTGTGCACCACAAGGGAAGATTCACCCTTGTTTGTTAATTTTGTGTGACTCTTCTATAAAAATCCATTAATGTTTTCATTTTCATCTAGTTTTCAAGAAACTCAAACTACCCAAAGCCTTAATGCTAGATTTCTAGAGATATCAATTGCCTCAAGACTTGCATTGTATCCTACTAAATAGAAAATGTACTTGTCACTCGTTAGAGAACTTAACCTTTTCATTAGTAGGGACATGAACCAAGTTTGATTGGTTGAGACTTTCATAGACAATCCTTGTCATGTGATGCAGGAGCATCTCAAGCGAGCCAGCGTGGAGACAATCGGACAGCTGGACAAGCCCAGCGCAAATTTTGAATTTCTCTTAGATTTGATGCGCGATCTTAAATGAAGCCATTAAGTGGAAGAACACTTGTAAAATGTAAACAAACCTTGAGAAATTTTCTCTCGTCCTTAGTAGGTAGAAGGAATTTATAGTAGTTAATGAAAGTAGGTAGAATTGAATGTGTAGATTAGACAGTTTTAGAGCGCAAGAGGGAAACGAGATATAGACACCCTCATTGTGTATTGTAACAGAGGCAGCATTAGTGTATGAGGAGCATAGAGAAGAAATCGAGAGTTGTGTAGCAGACTCCATGTACAGAGGTTCTGAATTAATACAAGAAAGTTATGATTCAGACTCATGGTGTTCATATATTCTCTGTGTATGCATCTTTGAATGTTATGCTCATGAATGTTTTTACTCTTTCTGTCATGCAATTGCTTTTATGCTATGTATGAATGATTTCTTGTTGAATGTTTGAAATCTGAGAGGAAAGAGGGAGGAATGAGTTTCAATTGTTTCTCTATCTAAGAAAGAGTTCCTACAAGGAGTGCAGTTGAATTGTCCGCAAGGAGTGCATCCACAAGGTATTCAGAGGTTTGTCTCTGAAAGCTCGGGAGAGAAAGCTTTTGTTCTCATTTTTGCAGAAGTGTGGTTTGGCAAAGGAGTCGTGCAAGGAGTATGCAGGTTGAGCGAAGTCTCAGGGTTGTAGACCTAAGTGAAGAATTGAGAGACTGTTACTGCAGGTGTGTGCAGAGTCAAAGGATTTCAACACCTGGACGTGTTTGAAAGTCTACTGCAAGGAGTGCATGAAAGGGTTTTTGGAAGATTCAAAGTTGGGAAAAGCTCAGAAGGAATTAGATCTTCAAAGGAGTTGAAGGAAAGTGTAGCAACGAGGGGCCACAAGAGGACAGACTCTCAGAGTAAGAATGGACGTTCAGAATTCTCTGAGGGGAAACTGCGAAGTCCCGTGAGCCGTTATATCTCACAGAGAAGCAGGGAAGTTACCACAAGTACTACTAAAGGTTCAAAGCTCAAGAGGGGCAGTACTATAGATCCGAGCCATAAGGGCCATTGGATTTACATGAAGATACTTGTATCGGGTTTTCGTGGGTGGAAGTCCCGTAAACCTTGCAACAGGAATCATGATATCCTAAACCGTGAAATCCCAAAGGCCAAGAGAATGGCATGGAACCATAGGATCCAACGAGGTGGACAGGTGGCATGATATTTAGGGGTTTTGTGAGGTGAAGTCCTGAAAACACTGCAATTGGATTCGTGATATTGTGAAGTCCAAAGTCCTGATAGAAGTGAAGTGACATTGAAAGTCAAAGCTTGCGAAGTGTATCGAAGTTTCAGCAAATCGGGATTCAGGAGTCGAGGAGACAAGTTTCTCGACATCGCGATCGTCGAAATCGCGATAAGGAAAATCATGAAAAGGAAAGAGGAAAGGTCATCGTTGACTATTTTTCGGTTTCATGGATTCAAGAGACCAACGCTCGACCTACGAATCCACAAAAGCGTGAAATCCGATCTCCTAAGTACAAAGAGGGGATCCCACGAGGACTTGTTGTGGGTGCAGATTTTTTGAAAGGAAAATAGAAGAGCCAGCGCAAAGCTCTTCAGTCTGGTGTAAGGGAAAGATCCTGTGTTGACGTGGACCTTCCGACCTGCAGGTTGAGAGGTTGTGGGCATCGAGATGAGAGTGGTATCAGAGCTCAGAAAGGTTCTTTGCTTTCTGTAGCAGAGAAAAAGAAGAATTCACCATGCCGCCAAGAAGAAGGAATATGCAAACACTCGATCCACCAGAGGATAGGGAAATTCCGAGAAGAAGAGGTGGGCAGATGACTGATCTATCCATGGAGAGAGAGATGCGTTATCTACAAGCCAGACTCAAAGACATGGAGACAGCCCAAAGATGCATAGTCAGTGCTAGGGATCTCAGTGATTCTGAAATTGAAATTGAGGCTAAACATGGAGAATAAGTTGCAGTTGAAGATGCAGCAAACGAACATTTGATCAAAGCTATTGCAAGAATGGGTGCAAGAGAAAAGATGGACATTCCAGTTTATGAGGGAAATCTGGATGCAGAGGAGCTTCTAGACTAGATTAGAGCTCTAGAAACGTACTTTGACTATGAATATGTCGAAGAGGACAAGAAAGTCAAGCATGTTGTCACTAGATTGAAAGGAGATGCAGCCTTGTGGTGGGATGAACTACAAGCTGACAGACGCTGCAAAGGCAAACCGAAGATCAAGATCTAGGACATAATGATCACAAATATGAAGGTGAAATTCATTCCCAGGGATTATCAAATTACTTTGTTCAGGAGGATGCAGAACCTGAGAGAGAAGATGATGACAATAAATGAATACACCGAAGAATTCTACACACTGAACATCAGGGAAAGTCATCGGGAGAGCGATGATGAGAAATAAGAAAGATATACGAATGGCCTGAGATATGACATTCAGGATGAGATGAGCATGGTAACCATCCAAACGGTGGAAGATGCTTATCATATGGCTCTAAAAGATGAAGAGAATCTGAGCCGAAAACAGGGTCAGAGAGGCCGAGGCAGAAGTCAGCCCAGAGGAAAATCAGTTGCCCAGGACAAATATCAGAAGCCCAAGGAGGACTGGAAGAAACCTAAGACTTGAGATGAGAGAGGTGGAAGTTCACAGAGAGGGAAATATGCTGAAAAATGAGGGCAGCATACTGAACAGAGAGGAGATTATGCTGACAAGAACACTTTTCCTCATACTAGAGGTAGAGGAAGAGGAAGAGGTGGAGTAATAACATGCTTCACATGTGGAAATAATGGGAACAATTCTTATGAGTGTCTAGATAAAAAGAAGGAGAGTGGAGAAGCTCACATTGTTGAAGCACAGAGGCAGGATGTTGAGGCAGAAGACGCTGAAGGTGGAAGATCACTGATGATGCGAAAAGCTCTTTTGACACCAGAGAAGGAGATGGAGAGTTCAGTCCAAAGAACTAGACTTTTCAGGACTGCTTGCAAAACCAAGGACAGGGTATGCAAGGTCATTGTGGACAATGGTAGCATAGATAATCTCGTTTCTACAGAGATTGTAGAAAAGTTGGAGCTGGAGACGACTGATCATCCAAGCCCATACAGAGTTTCGTGGCTACAAAAAGGACACCAGGTAACTGTCACTAAACAATGTTTAGTTGGATTTAAGATAGGAGGATATAATGATAAGATATTATTTGATGTTATTCCTATGGATGTTTGTCATCTATTGTTGGGTAGACCATGGCAATATGACAGGAATGTGATTCATGATGGGAGAATGAACACATACACCCTAGAGAAGAATGGGAGGACTCACATGTTGCTTCCAATCAAGGATAAGGAGGTGAAATTGGAAGTAAGCAACAAAGTACTTCTCATGAGTCAGAAGGAACTTCTTACAGAGGTTACGAAGAAGGAGGAACCACAATTCATTGTGGTCAGAAAGCCTAGAATTGTTTTGACCAGCACAAGGGTGGATGATTTACCAGAAGAAGTTCAGGAACTGCTGGAAGAGTTCGTTGACATAGTAGTGGACGAATTACCTCGTTCGTTGCCACTAATTAGAAGTGTGAGTCATCATATTGATCTCATACTAGGAGCCCGTTTTCCAAAAAAATCTGCGTACAGAGTGGCACCGCAAGAGAATGAATAGGTTAAGAGGAAAGTCCAAGAGTTGTTGGACAAAGGTTTGGTTAGGGAAAGCTTGAGTCCATGTGTTGTTCCAACAATACTCAGTCTGAAGAAAGAAGGAGGTTGGAGGATGTGTACTGACTTGAGGGAAATTAACAAGATAACCATCAGGTACAAATTTCCATTGCCAAGGATGGATGATCTAATGGATTGCTTGAGTGTTGCAAAGTATTTTTCAAAGATTGATTTGAAAAGCGGTTATCATCAGATCCACATGAGAGAAGGTGATGAGTGGAAGATAGTATTCAAAACCAACGAAGGGTTGTATGAATGGCTTGTTATGCCATTTGGCTTAACAAATGCACCGAGTACCTTCATGAGGTTGATGAACGAAGTCCTAATGGATTTCATCGGAAAATTTGTCATTGTGTATTTAGATGACATACTGGTTTTCAATAAAACAGTGGTAGAGCATCTAAATCATTTGGCTACAGTGATACATAAATTACAGCAGGAGAAGTTGTTGATAAACATGAAGAAATCCTCATTCATGAAGATAGAGCTCATTTATTTGGGATTTGTTATTTTGGAAAATGAGTTGAGGATGGATCCAGATAAGGTGGAGGTAATCAAGAATTGGGCATCACCGAAGAATGTTTTCAAGATGAAAAGTTTTCATGGATTGGCTAGTTTCTACTGAAAATTCATCAGGAATTTCAGTGGAATTAGTGCAACGAGGATGGATACTGTGAAGAAAAGACACAAGTCTTTTCACTAGATAGAAGAGGCTGAAAAGAGTTTTAATCTGTTGAAGGGGAACATTATGAAACAACCAGTTCTGGTGTTACCGGATTTCCGAAAAACATTTCAAGTGAAATGTGATGCAAGTGGATTTACAATAGGGGCAGTCTTGAGTCAGGAAGACAGGCCGATAGCATACTTCAGCAAGAAGCTAAATGAAGCGAGGGTGAAGTAGTCCACTTACGATAAGGAGTTTTATGCTATCATTCAGGCATTGAAGAAATGGAGACATTACTTGATCCCGAAAGAGTTTGTCTTGTATAGTGACAATCATGCATTGCAGTTTGTGACTCAACAGGAAAAGTTGAATTAGAGACATGTCAAATGGGTGGAATACGTGAAAAATTTCACTTTTGTGATAAAACATATTTTGGGTACTACTAACAAAGTGGCTAATTCTTTGAGCAGGAAGTGTTTGCTATTGCAGGATTTCAAAGTCAAAATGTTGGGTTTTGATGATCTCAGGAACATGTATGCAGATGATCAAGATTTTAAGAAGGTGTATGAGGCAGCTGAGAATCCAATTCTCAGAGATAGAAGCCAATGGGTAGAATACACGATCCAGGAAGGATTACTATTTAGAGGTAGCCAACTGTGTATTCTGAAATGCTCCATGAGGGAGAACTTGCTAAAGGAGAAACACAGTGGAGGATTGGCAGGACACTTTGGTTACGACAAGATGTTTGCAAAGTTGAATGAGTCATATTTTTGGGAATGCGAGAAGATGTCAAGATATTCATGGACAGATGCAAAATTTTCCATCATTCAAAGGGAAGGAAGCATAATGCGAGGTTATATCAACCATTTCCCATACCATAGAGGTCGTGGGATGCAATCAGCAAGGATTTCATATTGGGGTTGCCAAGAATGCAAAGAGGTTTTGATTCAATCTTTGTGGTGGTGGATAGATTTTCCAAGATGGCACACTTCATTCCATGTCAGAAGACCAGTGACACAACTCACATTGCGAATTTATTTTTCAAAGAAGTCATTCGACTTCACGGCTTACCGAGAAGCATGGTTTCAGATAGAGATATGAAGTTCATAGGACACTTCTGGAGGACCTTATGGAAGAAGATGGGGGCTAACTTGTTTAGTTCATCTTATCATCCTCAGACGGATGGAAAAATGGAAGTGGTAAACAGAATTATGGGATACTTGCTGATAAGCTTGGTGACATAACACCACAGTCAGTGGGACAACATATTACCACAGGCAGAAATTGATTATAACGACTCAGTTAATAGAAGCACAGGGAAGAGTCCATTTCAGGTTGTCTATGGCATGCAGCCGAGAGGAATTTCTGAATTGAGGGATTCAAAACAGATTGCAACTAGGAGCACTAGTGCAGAAGATTTCATAGAGGCGATGAAGGAACTTCATAGCCAAGTGAAGGAATGATTGCATAATTCAAGTCAGGAATATAAGCGCTGAGCCGATCAACACAAGAGACAACCTCAATTCAAGGTTGGTGATTTGATTCTGGCACATTTAAGGAAAGAAAGGTTCCCAAGAGGAACATATAATAAGCTGAAGATGAAGAAAATCGGACCATGTAAGGTCTTGAAGAAATTTGGGGCGAATGCTTACGAGATTGAATTACCCGATGGGATTAGAATTTCCCCGATATTCAATATCTCATATTTGTACCCATATAAAGCTGAGGAAGCAGGGAAAGGAAATGAGAAGCCAGTGATCCAGTGGACAAAGCAGATGCCAGTGGCAGAAAATCCGCATATGGAGCACATACTGGATAAAAGAGTGAGCAAGAAGACCAGGCGAAAACAATATTTTGAGTATTTGGTCAAGTGGAAGAACCATCCAGTTGAAGATGCCAGCTGGGAGAATGAAGCGAAGATTCAAAAGCATGGACACACCATGCGTGAGCTCATGGATAGGAGCCCATGAAAATTTTCAAGCCAGGGAGTATGATGCAGGAGCATCTCAAGTGAGCCAACGTGGAGATAATTGGACAGTTGGACAAGCCCTGCGCAAATTTTGAATTTCTCTTGGATTTGATGCGCGATATTAAATGAAGCCATTAAGTGGAAGAGCACCTGTAAAATGTAAGTGGAACTTGAGAAATTTTCTCTCGTCCTTAGTAGGTAGAAGGCATTTATAGTATTTAATGCAAGTATGTAGAATTGAATGTGTAGATTAGACAGTTTTAGAGCGCAAGAGGGAAACAGGATATAGACACCCTCATTGTGTATTTTAACAGAGGCAACATTAGTGTATGAGGAGCATAGAGAAGAAACAGAGAGTTGTGTAGCAGACTCCATGTACATAGGTTTTGAATTAATATAAGAAAGTTGTGATTCAGACTCATGGTGTTCATATATTCTCTATGTATGCATCTTTGAATGTTATGCTCATGAATGTTTTTACTCTTTCTGTCATGCAATTTCTTTTATGCTATGTATGAA
Organism: Picea glauca; assembly: GCA_000966675.3. NCBI lineage: Eukaryota > Viridiplantae > Streptophyta > Pinopsida > Pinales > Pinaceae > Picea > Picea glauca. Next base: position 212,332 of record JZKD02S0522538.1, read on the forward strand.
TGATTTCTTGTTGAATGTTTGAAATTGAGAGGAAAGAGGGAGGAATGATTTTCAATTGTTTCTCTATCTGAGCAAGATTTCCTGCAAGGAGTGGAGATGAATTGTCTACAAGGAGTGCATCGACAAGGTATTCAAAGGTTTGTCTCTGAAAGTTTAGGAGAGAAAGCTTTTGTTCTCATTTCCACAGAAGTGTGGTTTGGCACAGGAGCCGTGCAAGGAATGCGTAGGCTGAGAAAAGTCTCAGGGTTGTGGACCCAAGTGAAGCATTGAGAGACTGCTGCTACAGGTGTGTGCAGAGTCAAAGGATTTCAACACTTGGACATGTTTGAAAGTCTGTCGCAAGGAGTGCGTGCAGGGGTTTCTGGAAGATTCAAAGTTGGGAAAATATCAGAGGGAATTAGATCTTCGATGGAGTCGAAGGAAAGTGTAGCAACGAGGGGCTGCAAGAGGACAGGCTCTCAGAGTAAGAAAAGATGGTCAGAATTCTCTTAGGGGAAACCACGAAGTCCCGTGAGCCATTAGATCTCACAAAGAAGTGGGGAAGTTACCACAAGTACTCCTAAAGGTTCAAAGCTCAGGAGGGGAAGGACCGTAGATCCGAGCCATAAGGGTCATTGGATTTACACATGGATACTTGTATCGGGTTTTCATGGGTGGAAGTTCCATAAACCTTGCAACAGGAATCACGATATCCTGAACCGTGAAATCCCGAAGGCCAAGAGAACGAAACGGAACCATAGGAGCCAGCGAGGTGGATAGATGTCACGCTATTTCGGGGTTTCGTGAGGTGATGTCCCGAAAACACTGCAATTGGATTTGCGATATTGTGAATTCCAAAGTCCTGACAAAATTGAAGTGACGTTGAAAGTCAAGGCTCGCGAAGTGTATCGGAGTTTCGACAAATCAGGATTCGGGAGTCGAGGAGACGAGTTTCTCGACATCACGATCACCGAAATCGCGATAAGGAAAATCCCAAAAAGGAAAGAGGAGAGGTCATCGTTGACTGTTTTTAGGTTTCAAGGATTGAAGAGACCAATGCTCGACCTATGGATCCGCGAAAGCGTGAAATCCGATATCCTAAGTGCAAAGAGGGGATCCCACAAGGACTTGTTGTGGGCGCATATTTTCTGAAAGGAAAATAGAAGAGCCAACGCAAATCTCTTTGGTCTAGTGTAAGGGAAAGATCCTGTGTTGGTGTGGACCTTCTAACCTGCGGATTGAGAGGTTGTGGGCATCGATGTCAAAGTGGTATCAGAGCTCAGAAAGGTTCTTTGCTTTCTGTAGCAGAGAAAAAGAAGAATTCACCATGTCGCCAAGTAGAAGGGATAGGCAAACACCCGATCCACCAGAGGATAGGGAAATGTCGAGAAGAAGAGGTAGGCAGATGATTGATCTATCCATGGAAAGAGAGATGCATGATCTATGAGCTAGACTCGAGGGGCCGCAGGAGAACAGTATCTCAGAGTAAGAATGGATGGTCAGAATTCTCTGAGGGGAAACCGTGAAGTCCCGTGAGCTGTTAGATCTCACAAAGAGGCATGGAAGATACCACAAGTACTCCTAAAGGTTCAAAGCGCATGAGGTCAGGACCTGTTATCCGAGCCATAAGGGTTGTTGTATTTACACGTGGATACCTGTATCAGGTTTTCGTGGGTGGAAGTCCCATAAACCTTGCAAAAGGAATCACGATATCCTGAACCGCGAAATCCCGAAGGTCAAGAGAACGACGTGGAACCATAGGATCCAGCAAGGTGGATAGGTGGCACACTATTTCAGGGTTTCGTGGGGTGAAGTCTTGAAAAAACTGAAATTGGATTCGTGATATTGCGATGTTTGAAGTCCCTACAGAAGTGAAGTGACGTTGAAAGTCAAACCTCGTGAAGTGTATCAGAGTTTCGAAAAATTGGGATTCAGGAATCGAGGAGACGAGTTTCTCGACATCGTGATCGCCGAAATCGCGATAAGGAAAATCCTGAAAAGGAAAAAGGAAAGGTCAGCGTTGACTATTTTAGGGTTTCAGGGATTCAAGAGACCAATGCTCAACCTACGGATTTGCGAAAGCGTGAAATCTGATCTCCTGAGTGCAAAGAGGGGATCCCACGAGAACTTGTTGTGGGTGCAGATTTTTCGAAAGGAAAATAGAAGAGTCAGCGCAAAGCTCTTCGGGCCGGTGTAAGGGAAAGATCCTGTGTTGACGCGGACCTTCCAACCTGTGGGTTGAGAGGTTTCGGGCTTCGACGTCATCATGTGGCCCTATCAATACATTGAGAGGGTTCATATTTGCTTGTATTGATGTTGCTAGTGTTGGTTCTTAAACTATTGGTTCATCATTTGGTTTAAATATTTCAATGTAATCAATTTCTTAATCAATATGATAAGATTTTGGTGTTGGGTATTGATCTAGAACACATGGTGTTGGACCAACTTGTGATTCAATGAATTACCTTGATGAGAAGAACAATCTTTGAAGTGGGAGTTTCATTGCATTGATATATGGGAAATACATTGCATGCAATCCATTTGTGCACTAGAGCTTCCAGTGTTGATAGGCATATTTCTGAACCAAACTAACATCTTGGTGGCATGACATTCAAGGAATTTCATGGATTCATCTGATTCAGTACACTAAAAATTACAACTCATCTGACTAGACAGGTGACTGGACCTGGACAGCTCATCTGCTAATCGAGCAGATCACAAAGTTCCTCCCATCCGATGTGACTAGGCACCGTGACTTTGAGCAGTCTCCGATACACTTCGTCCATTTCTGTATATTTGGCGAATGTGGGCTTAGTGAGGAATATGTATTGAATCTCGTGTTGGATGTTGATGTCCAACTGAAGAGCGTCCAGGAATGCTTTGCCAGTGATGCTCCCTTGTATGCCAGCAAACTTGGATTTGTCCTTAGACACTTCAGCCAATCTCTTCTTGTAATCCAGAAGTGTCAACAGTTTATCATTAATGAGTTTCAGACCAGGTAGGCCTTTCTTTTGGAGAGCCTCAATCTTATTAAAAAACTTTTGTAGCCCCTGGTCCATGATCTGAACCTTTTCTTCCAATTGAAGCATTAATCCTCTCTTGGTCAAAACTCTCTTGACCTCCAGGATGGTCTCTATTCTGTCTTCTATATTCATCTCTTCTAGCTCTTCTCCGGTCTTGGAATTGAGGAATTTGATTATATCATTTGCCTGAGTTGGTCTATCTCCAAATTCCACTCTAATCTTCTCAATAGCCTGTTTACTCCTCTGGACCAACTTGTTCTGTTCAAACATGATTTGGATCATGGGCCAGATCTCATTTATGGATTTTGTGATATATGTGCATACATTCTCTTTGACCTTCACCAAAGTCTTCCCTGCCATTATTTTCTTTTGGAGTTTTTGTAGCTCCTTCTTGAGTTGCTTAGTTACCTGCTTTTCTTTGGATAGACTAGTTTGGAAATAATTTTTGAGTTCCTGGAGGTTCTCAACTTCCTTCTTCAGCCTGTTGATTTCTGTCTCTTGCAGGTTCATCTTTTCCATGGATTTGGCGAGGTCGGTTGTTCCCTCTTGTGATGTCACTGGTGTTGCTGATGGAATTGTTGTTACTGTTGCAGTGCTCAATCCTACAATTGGGATAGCACTCAATGGAATGCCTTCCATTGGCTTCATCTATTCTTTCTCTTTCAATAATCTCTCCATCTCAGCTTCCATTTCTTTGAGCTGAGCATTCTTATCCATGAGAAACTTTAGCATCTCATCCTTCTCACCTTCTTTCTCTGCTATCTCTTTCGCCTGCGAGTCCTCTGTGGGCAGGAGTTTCACTTGTTTTCTCAAGGATGCGATGTCTGCATTCTTCTTCTTTATCATCTCTTCTGCATATTTGATGTTCGAGGGATCATAGTCGATCTTGAGGACCAGCTCCTCCAAAGTTTTAATTTTGTTATCTTTTACGAAGGATGAAATCTTCTCCATATTTAGCTGAGTTTGAGCGTTGTTCAGTGACACCTGAAATTTTTCCGCTGAAGCAGACACATGCGCCAATGTGTGAAATACCATTTCTCCAGTCTGTTTGTGCAAATCCATATGATCTGCTAGGTGCACGTCCTTCATCTGGAACTCGAAGGTGGCCCTCTTGTAGTCTGTTATTACCTTGGGTTTTGGTACCTGCGCCTGAAGGAAGGCCATGTGCATCCTACCCTTTTCTGTGTCAAATGCAGACAACAGCCTGTGTTGCGTAGTTGACATTTGCTTTCGAAACTGAGCATAGGTACTACTGGTGAGAGTCTGATTCTTTTTCTTAATCATCTCGTACTTTTCAAAGATGCTCAATTTGGGCCCAGCCTTGCCTTGCTGAGTGTCCAATGGGGAGTCTATAGACTTCTTCGACACAACTGGAGTGATTTCTTTATACAATCTCGATCTGAAGGATGGAATGACAGAATTAGTCACTGTGGTAGGTAGGGCCTCTTTCACACCAGTAGGGCTGGGAACTATGGCTGTCTTGGGCCTCTTAGTATGTAACTGGAACTCTTCAGATGACACATCCGTGACAGGCGGAAATGATTCTTGTCGAGGCCTTTTTTCCTTAGGTACTTGTGGTGTGGAAGTTGTTGGCACAACGGTAAGGGGAACCTGTTGTTCCACTTCGATCAATGTGTTAGGCACCCACACTATCTGATTGGCAAATTTTTCAATCTCGGGCTTGGACTCATGAACATACGGGATGTTTTTATTTTTCACCTGCATTTCTGAAATGATCCCGCATGGATCATAGTTTCATGGGAAAATCATAAAGAATTTCATTTCTTTTAACATTTTGTTAGCTTCTTCCCTGGCCCCTCGATCCGAAGTTGTTGTTTCTCCTTTAATGATACGAAATGAATATCATCAGAATTCATAATTTGTCTTATGTACTCTAAAGAAAAAATTCTTACCGGCACATATTTGGGCAACTTGCAGGGTGCCAACTCGCACCCAAATACTTTGATCTCGGTGTGGTTCTGATACAAGTACCAGTCCCCGATATTTGTATTCTCCAAGAGATGCAGAATTCTCTGTACTTCGTCATTGATTTGAGGCTTGGGCCTGCCGCTCAGCATGCTTACCACAGGGTGGTAGAAAAGATCAATGAATGCTTTGAAGTTGTACTCTGTGGAATTATGCTTCAACAAAGAGGTCCATGTTGTGACTGGTTGAGGCCTTCCATCTACGTCCATTTTCTGCATGGAGAAACTGATTTTTTCTACTTGGAAGTAGACAAACATGTAGCCCAATATTGATGAGTATCTGAACATGCCTTCTGTGCCAAAATTTATGAACTGTTCATGAATATTGTCAGCCAATAAGGTGCTATAATCAAACTGTGTTGTGGGTTTTTCATCGGTCGAGAAAATGGATAGAAAACCCAAAATGGGCTCATCTACCCGCTGGTCGGAATAGTAACCTAGAAGGGCACAAAGGGAGGAAATGACTTGGTTTCCCTTCAGCATGGGGAATTTGCATCATCTGGTCTATGTCTTCGAGAGTGATGAAAAATAGGGTGTCTCCAGATGAGGAGATGATGGCTCTCTTTTCGGGAATGTAGTGAGCTTGGCATTTAAGTGCAAATTCAGGGAAATGGTGGATCTAGGGAAAAAGGTAAAGGGATAAATTGGACTCCTAGAGCCCAATTTCATCACTCAGGTCCAGGAAAACCTCCCGGAGCCATGACTGGAGGTCTAAAAAGTCAAAATTACACTTGGTATCAACGATCAATCTATCTTTGTCGACCAATGGGATTTTTTCTAGGTTGACAGGAGGTGGGAGAAAAGGATTCTCCTCTCCTTCTGCTTGTCTTGGCTTTGGTGCCATCTTTGCAACAGTACCTACAAATAACACGGAGTTAGTGGGGTTGACTGACTGTGGATGAAGGCGATGGGAATGCAATGGAGGATTAAGAGGTAATCTGGTGCGATGGATGAATAGTGACTGAAGGGGGAATAATGGTAGTTTTATTTAAAATTGGGGTCGGTTGGACGTGGGAGATAGATCATCCTGATAATGGGTATGTTATCTAGTAATAAATGGACAACGGGCCACTTGGGGGTGAGATGGCAGGTGACGGTGGCCAAAACATACAGACAGGTGACGTGGCTTCCAGGGATTCGAGTTAAAAGTCGCAATAAGGGGATGATCATGAGTGAAAAGGTAAGGAACTAACAGCAGGGACTGATAGCAGTTATGGGATGGGACACAACTCGGGAGCAAGTGGAACAAGTGGGAGATGACGTCCATGGGTGATGGGGGCTGTCAGATAGCAGATGGGAGATGGGACTTCAAGACCAATAGGCTGACGCCATGTATGACCAGGGGCCCGCTAGAGGAGAATAACAATTCCAAACCCCCCCCTTTGGTTAAAAGTAGAACATTAGGGGGGGTCCAAAAACCATCTTAAACCATTGATCTGCGTGCCCGTTTCCTGGCCGCAGATCTTAGCATGCCTTTTATCTCTCATTCCGAACCCCCCCCCCCCCATTAAAGGAAGAACAGACGGGGGGGTCCGGAATCAAATCTGAGCCTTTGATTTTAGCACTCATCTCTGGGCCGTCCAAATGTGCGCAATTATTATTACCAATTCCGGACCCCCCCCCCGGTTAAAGGAAGAATGGTCGGGGGGGTCTGAAATGCTCTGTGTGACACCATCTGGACCATTGAAAAGTGCATGGAGCATAAATCAAGAGCGGAGAAATATGTGCTGGGAAAACTTAGGATAATTGCCTCTTACAGGTTTTTCCCAAACTTTTCACATAGACACCACCAAGGGACTTCGACCCAACTATTCTTAGGCATTTGAGACATGGTGTAACAGTTTCATCTAGCTGGTTTCATTGGGGTGAAACAAATGAAGCAACTAACCTACATGCTAACCTATCTTACTAGGACAATTAACCCAGATTAAACTGTTGGGTTAAGAAATTACTCTACCTAAGGGCTATCTGACCAGGATTAGACAGTCTGGTCAAATTTATTCACTAATCTAACCTAAGGGCTATCTGACCAGGATTAGACAGTCTGGTTAGATTTATTCACTAACCTATCAACATTAAATTTAAAAAAGAACTTGGCCATGCTTGAAAAGTATGGCCAAGTTACTATTATTGCATGGGGATTTCATTTCAATTCTTTTATGCCCTCTTTTTCTTTTTCTTATTCTTTCTTTCTTTCTTAGTCCTGAAAATTTCTTCCTAGGAGCCTTCATTAGTTTTATTCTCAAAAATGTGAAAAAACAGTGATCAGCAGCTTAGGACCTTCTCTTCGGGCTTCAACTAACTGACGAATGTTCTTCCTTCAGAAAGAAAGTGAAAATGACAATTAAACTGGTATGTACAATGAAGAGTGGAATCTCGAATCTTCTACTGAGGAGGTACATAATGTTTCAGCATTCTGCCATTCACAGGCACTCTTGGCAGATCTGACCCATCAGCGTTGTTTAGCAAGAAAGCATTGTTTCCTCTGAAATCTTGGATCATATATGGTCCTGCCCACAGATTGTCAAATTTTCCATGCTTTCCCTTGTCTTCATTTCTGGCATCCCATCTCAGCACCAAATCACCTAACTCAAAGTCATCCTCCTTGGTTCATTTGTCGAATATTTTCTTGATATTTTCTTGGATTACTTGAGTCTTATTGAAAACTTCTTCTCTAGTCTGTTGCAAATGGATCATCTGCTTAATCCTTCTCTGTGAATCATTTGGCTCAGCTTGAACATATTGAAGAAACTTCATGATAGGGACTCCTAAATAAGTAGGGAACATTGCCTCTGTACCATAGACCAGCTGGTATGGTGACATACCAATTGACCTTTTCGTCGTCAGCCTGTCAACCCACAAAGCAAACACCAACTTATCGTGCCATGATTTCTTATTTTCCTGCAATGTTTTCTTGATGATATTTACCAAGGTTTTGTTTGAAGATTCTTCCAATCCATTCCCCTGAGGGTAATAGGCTGTGGAATGCCCCAAACCAATGTGATACCGGTTGCAGAAATCTATAAGTTTCTTTGAGCGAAAAGAAGCTACATTGTCAGTGATAAGCTTTCTAGGACAACCAAAATGAGATAAAATATTATTTTCAATAAATTTGATAATAACAGAGTCAGTGGCTTGCCTACTCAGTACTGCTTCAATCCATTTGGTAAAATAATCGGTGGTAGTGAGAATCCACCGGTGCTGGCCTGATGATGGGGGATGTATTTCTCCAATGAAGTCGAGCCCCCATTGCTGGAAAGGGGCTTCAACTGAGATTGGTTTTAGGGGTAGAGGAAGGAGTTTCCTTTTTCCCTCAAACAGTTGACATTGGTGACATGTTGTTACTTTTTGATGCACATCTGCAAACAGGGTGGGCCAATAAAATCCAGCTCTGAGTATTTTGTTGGTTGTGACCTTCCAATTCAAATGGCCACCACATTCTCTTGCATGAAACTCTTGCAACACTTTATCAGCTTCATCTTTCAGTAAACAATTTAACAGAATGCCTGCAGGGTCTTTCCAATACAAATTGCCTTCTAGAATACAGAATTTTAAGGCTTTCAACTTTAAAAATCTAGCTTTGGTCTTAGACAAACCAGGGGGAGCTTGTAGATTTTGCAAAACAAAAAGGAGGTCTGCGTACCATGGAGAGTTGAGAAATACCTCTCTCACGCTTGGAGTCGCCATCTCACCCTGTTCATCTGCCACATCTAGGAAATTAATGTCAAGAGATTGACAGTTAGATTCAGCCATTAATTTAGCAAGGCCTTGACCTTTGATTAGTTTAGTGGGCTTAATCTCTATATCATATTCTAAAATGACAGCAATCCATTTTCCCCTTCTTCCATCCGGATTGTCCTGTGTTAAGATGTCCTTTACTATTGTATTTGGAACATAAGCTATGGTGTGGGAATGGAGAATGTAAACCCTAAAGTCTTTTATTGCTTTTACCAAAGCAAAAGCTTGCTTCTCCATGATCTTGTAGTTCAAGGAGGCATCTCTTAATGCTTTGCTGAAGAAAGCTATGGGCTGTTCATACCCTTCGTTGTTCTTTTGTAGTAACACCGCTGCTATAGTATGTTCAGAAGAGAAAGAAAAGAGATAGAAATCCTTAGTAAAATCAGGACTAATTAGAACAGGGGCCGCTGTGAGTGCTCATTTTACTTGTTCAAAAGATTGTCTAGACTCAGAGTCCCATTTAATTTTTACATCCCTTTTTAGCATGTTTGTAATGTTCCTGAGTAATTCTGCCAGATTGGGAATGAATCTTCATAGAAAGTTAATTTGCCCAATAAAAAACTGTAGTTCTTTGAGGTTTCTTGGGTGTTCTAACTTTAGTATGGCTTCGATTCTGCTGGGGTCTATTTTGATTCCATCTTTAGAGATGATGTGTCCCAACAGTTTGCCTTCTTCTAACCCAAAAATACACTTCTTAGGATTTAAAGAAATCCCAAACCTTCTACATTTCTCGAAAATGCGTCTAAGGTGTCGCAGGTGTTCATCAGTAGATTTGGAAAAAGCAGTCACATCATCTAAATAAATGACAATAAACTTACCCGATTCTTCCACAAAGGCGATATCCATTTCCCTCTGAAACGTGGCTCCTGCATTCATCAGACCAAGAGGCATTTTCACATACATGAAAGTGCCCCATGGTGTGGTAAAATCGGTTTTATCTTGATCATCTGGGTGAACTAGGACCTGGTTGTAGCCCGAGAAACCATCCAACAGAGATATTCGACTGGATCTGACCACCCTTTGCAGGAGGTGGTCCATTTTCAGCAATGGGTAATTGTCTTTCAGGGATACTTTGTTTAGATTTTGGAAATCTATGCAGAGTCTGATTTCCCCAGTTTTCTTACATGTAGGGACTAAATTAGAGACCCACTTGGAAAAATGTAGCGGGACTATGATCTTGGCATCATACATTTTCTTGATTTCTTTTTCTATCAGAGGGAGTAACTTGGGATTTATCCTCCTAAGTTTCTACCTAAACGGTTTTTGGTCATGTTTTATGGGAATCCTATGTTGTATGATGTTGGTATCATAAGCTTTCAAATCTTCATAGCCCCAAGCAAAAACATCAGAATATTCTTTGAATAGCTCAATGTATTTGAGTTTTTTCTCTGGGGGTAATGATTTAGACAGTTTAACCATCCTAGGTTTCTCTTCAGTCCCTATATTACAGTCTTCTACCTCTTGTCCATGGGCTTCTATTTTTGGTTTTTTAGCTACGTCGTTACAGTCAAACAAATCTTCTAAAGGAACAAAACCTCTAGGTAAAACATTGCTTTTCAACTGTAAAACATCGGCATCCATTTCGTCATCCCCTAACTCTCCTGAATCTACAGTATCTACTCCTGAATCTACAGTATTCACACTATCTATTTCAAAATCAGAATTATTTACATTTTCCTCTTTGTTTTCTAAATCTATATTTGTACATTCAAACTCGTTTTTACACTGCAGAAAATCCTCAATTTGATCGTCATTACCAAACACTTGCCAATACATGATATTGTCAGGAACTGTCGGTCTGCATTTCACCTCAACAGTATATGGGCGAGTCGGGCAGAAAGGAATCTTACAGGTGGTTGCTGACGTAGCCAATCCGTCGGCCAGAATATTCTGTCCCCTCGGCATTACCTACAAGTCGACTTCGGTAAAACACCTCAAGGAATAAAGAACATCATTTCTATAAGCTCTAAGACGAGGGTGTTTAGCAGTGTACTCACCTTTGACTTGCTTGATTATCAATTCAGAATCACCTCTTACCATTATTTGCTTAGCACCAACTTTCTTCAAAAGCTTCAGGCCGAGCATCAAAGCTTCATACTTAGCAATATTGTTAGTACATTGAAAATTTAATTTATAAGAGTGATTTTATGAATACTTGTTTCTGTGATTATGCAGCCAGACTCTAGCTCATGCTCCTTCTTTACTCACAGTACCATCAAAATCCATGCTCCAGAAATCAGTGGGTAACTCTTCAGTTATCACATTCTTCATCTTTGTTACCTCAATGCTTTATGGGCCTTCATCTTGACTAGGTGTGTCTTCCATTAGCTGAGTATCTTGCTCCTTCGTATCACCATCATTGTACAAGATGAACGAATCTAAATCAGAATGCATAGAGTAGAGGGGATAATTGTGCGGTTTGTCTTGGCTACTGACCATGTACTTCATCAACGTTTCTCTGCATAGCCTCCTCTGTTTCTCAAACACTGGGATAGTGGCGTAAGACATATCCAGCTGCAGATTTCCTTTCAACTTAGCCCCCCAAGACCGAGATAGCAACATTCCATACTTTGGCGGGATATATGCAACCACCACATCCATCACCATACTCTTTGCAGGGATCTAAACCAAGGTGATGCATAAGTCTTTGATCAAACCAATACATTTAACTTTGTTAGAGTCAAATGAGTGTAAATCCTTGTATGGTCTGGTGACCTCCAGTCCCATCTTTTCCATTACTGCTTTAGGCATTAGATTGTGGGATGTGCCCGAATCCAGCATAGCGTTATGCAATATCAAATCGTGTATGTTTAAACTGATGTAAAAAGGAGCAACCTACCCAGTGTCATCTCGACCATCTACTTTCGGTTCGAAAATAAGTTCGGGTCGATCGTCAGTAAGGTTCACAGTGTCTGAATGACTGGCGGATCCAATGGTTAAGGCCTTTGTGCCTATGTCAGGTTCAATGGCCAGTGCTTTAATTACCTGTGAATGATACCCGTCTCTGTTCAACAACTCTGTAAGTGGGATAGGAATTTTTATTTTTGCCAATTCTCCCTCAAGGCTAAAGGGTGTAGGAGCTCTTCTTTGGCTTGTCAATTCTGGTTTGTCCACCATATTCTTAGGCTCAGAAGTACTCGGTGGATCAATAGGTGAAGCCTCAAGCTGTGATGGCCTTTTCAGAATGGTGATGTTTTTCTTCACGGGAGCATCGGCTTTATTCTTCTCAGGGATCTTTTCCACAACAGTCTTCTCAGAAGACTTCTCAGCAGTACTCTTCTCAGGAGTCTTCTCAATATATGGCTCAAAGGTCTTTTTGGTTTCAACTACCTTCCTTGTTTTAGTCGTCTTCTTTGGAGAACTTCCTTCTGTCTTCTTGCTCCGCAAATTGTATTGTCGGTGTACCTCCAGAATAGAATTTTCAAAGGCTTGTTGTTTTGCATCTTCGGCTTCCTCACTTACCTTTGTTTGATTAAGCAGAAAGAGTTCCTGCTCTTCTTGGGTAAGGAAAATGGCCTTGTTGTCATGAATGCCCATGAGGTTAATATGAGTGTCCTCCAATTCCTCAATCACCTCCCCCCCTTCATCAGCATAATTTTCCAGTAGAGGAGGTCTGATATGGACCCCTCTTCTCTCTTTGATCCCTCGGGTCTCTCTGTTTGATTTGAGGAGGGTTTCTCCTAAAGTTAGGGTTCTGAACCTAAGGAGCAGGTGGGTTGTCTCTGGGAGGATTTCTGTCTGACACTGTGAGTCTTTCCATCATTAGTTCCACTACTCTAGTCAAAGAATCCAATTTGGAATTTGAGGTCGACGTGGAAGGTTCCTCTTTAATCGTGACTCTCCTTTCCGACCTCTGTTGAGCTCTTTTTGCCAATAGATTGGCCTCCACACTAATAGCACTTTTTTGCATGTATTATAGGGTGGTGGAATTTATACTGAGAGAATGATTTGTGGTTTAGTCGTGGGAGACAAAACTTTGGAGGTTTGGGGTTGCAACATAGTTGGGTCGAAAACGATATCAGTCACAAAACTAACAGACCATGTCCTTACCAGGTTTCGTTGTGGAAAGGTATCGAGGTTAAGGTTTAGAGAAGCAGTCGGATTCCCTGAAAAGGAAGGAGACTTATGAAGGGGAATATGACTCACTGAACCTGCAGTCAGGGTCTTTCACCTCAGAAAATGTTCGGGGTTATCTATCCCTATCACGGGTTCTGGGTCTGGATGAGATTGAGTGTGGACTTTCTTGGGAGCCAGAACTCTTTTTGGTTTTTCTATTTATATATATATATATATATTTTTAATTTTGTAAGACTAAAAAATATATGTACAACATTTGATCAACCTCTGGACATTACTTTCTTTTCAAATTTAAACGTTCCTTTTTAGGGGAAAGAAAACGTGAAATTAACAATTTTTAGTTCGTCCCCAGTGGAGTCGCCATTATGTTAGCACTTGGTAAATTTCCTAGAGGTTGAAACAGAAGAAATATACAAAGGTAACTTTATCCAACCACCTTTAAAGCTGGGATCTATCCCTTCCAACTTCAGAGAGGGATCTCTCTATAGGATTTATCTTGTTTTTTAACTTTATATATTAGGCTAGGTAAAGAAATATGTAGGTTTTTGTTGTAAAAGTGTTTTTTGAATTGGTTGAGACAGTTTACACATCCATTGGGCTATGGGGTCTGGGCTTACATAAAATATGAAATACAACCAGAAACGTAAAGAAAGACTTCCACAAGGCGAGATAATATACTCACTGGATCTTTTAATAGCTTAAATGATGGATAGAAGAAAAGATCAGAAAGATAAATTCAACTAAGAAGCAGTTAAGAATTCCTTAATTGAAAACACCAGAAGATAAACACTAAAACCTTTCCGAGTTAGAAACAGGGCATCTAAGATAAATCCTGCAACATTCGCTACTCTTAAAGATTAGTTTCAGAAAACAATATGATCACGAAGCAAGAAAAACATTCAACTTAGAGAATAACATCACCAGTGAATACACGCAAGAATCCTGTAAAAGTGCCTCCTTTTCATTAATGGTAGATCTCTTCAAAAATGTTATAGTCTGATAGCGCTAGGGTGTGAGAATCAACAACCCTCAATACTTTGGAAGGTGAAGTATTTATAATTCAAATTACAAACGTTCCTTCCATAACTTATCAGGACGTGCTCATTCTATTTTTAGTCTAACTAATTTAACTAATCAAAACTGCTTGATGACTTGGTTCAATTGCACGCGGAAATCCTGGGTAGACCGTTGATGAATCCTTTGCACGACCTCATTTGACTGGACAGGTGACTGGAGCTGGACAACTCATCTACTAAACGAGCAGATCATAGAGTTCCTCCCATCTGATGTGACTAGGCACTGTGACTTTGAGCAGTCTCCGATACACTTTGTCCATTTCTGTATATTTGGCGAATGTGGGCTTAGTGAGGAATATGTATCGAATCTCGTGTTGGATGTTGATGTCCAACTGAAGAGCATCTGGGAATGCTTTGCCAGTGATGCTCCCTTGTATGCTAGCAAACTTGGAGTTGTCCTTAGACACTTCAGCCAATCTCTTCTTGTAATCTGGAAGTGTCATCAGTTTATCATTAATGACTTTTAGACCAGGTAGGCCTTTCTTTTGGAGAGCCTCAATCTTATTAAAAAACTTTTGCACCCCCTGGTCCATGATCTGAACCTTTTCTTCCAATTGAAGCATTAATCCTCTCTTGGTCAAAACTCTCTTGACCTCCAGGATGGTCTCTGTTTTGTATTCTATCTTCATCTCTTCTAGCTCTTCTCTGGTCTTGGAATTGAGGAATTTGATTATATCATTTTCTTGAGTTGGTCTATCTCCCAATTCTACTCTGATCTTCTCAATAGCCTATTTACTCCTCTGGACCAACTCGTTCTGTTCAAACATGATTTGGATCATGGGCCAGATCTCATTTATGGATTTTGTGATATCTGTCCATACATTCTCTTTGACCTCCGCCAAAGTCTTCCCTGCCATTGTTTGCTTTTGGAGTTGTTGTAGCTCCTTCTTGAGCTGCTCAGTTACCTACTTTTCTTTGGATAGACTGGTTTGGAAAGAAGTTTTCAGTTCCTGGAGGTTCTCAACTTCCTTCTTCAACCTGCTGATTTCTATCTCTTCCAGGTTCATCTTTTCCATGGATTTGGCGAGGTCGGTTGTTCCCTCTTGTGATGTCACTGGTGTTGCTGATGGAATTGTTGTTACTGCTACAGTGCTCAATCCTGCAATTGGGATAGAACTCAATGGAATTCCTTCCATTGGCTTCATCTGTTCTTTCTCTTTCAATAATCTCTCCATCTCAGCTTCCATTTCTTTGAGCTGAGCATTCTTCTCCATGAGCAACTTTAGCATCTCGTCCTTCTCACCTTCTTTCTCTGCTATCTATTTTGCCTGTGAGTCCTCTGTGGGTGAGAGTTTCAGCTGTTTTCTCAAGGATACGATGTCTGCATTCTTCTTCTTTGTCATCTCTTCTGCAGCTTTGACGTTCGAGGGATCATAGCCGATCTTGAGGACCAGATCCTCCAAAGTTTTAATTCTATTATCTTTTGCGAAGGATGAAATCTTCTCCAGCTTTAGCTGAGTTTGAGCATTGTTGAGTGACACCTAAAATTTTGTCGCTGAAGCAGACGCATGCGCCAATGTGTGAAATACCATTTCTCCAGTCTGTTTGTGCAAATCCATCTGATCTGTTGGGTGCACGTCCTTCATCTGGAACTCAAAGGTGGCCCTCTTGTAGTCTATGATTACCTTGGGTTCTGGTACCTACGCCTGAAGGAAGGCCATGTGCATCCTGCCCTTTTCTGTGTCAATTGTAGACAACATCTTGTGATGTGCAGTTGACGTTTTCTTTCGAAACTAAGCATAGGTATTGTTGGTGAGAGTCTGATTCTTTTTCTTAATCATCTCATACTTTTCGAAGATGCTCAATTTGGGCCTAACCTTGCCTTACTGAGTGTCCAATGGGGAGTCTGTAGACTTCTTCGGCACAACTGGAGTGATTTATTTATACAAGCTCAACCTGAAGGGTGGAATGACAGACTTATTCATTGTAGTAGGCAGGGCCTCTTTCTCACCAGTAGGGCTGGGAACTGTGGCTGTATTGGGCCTCTTAGTATGTAACTGGAACTCTTCAGATGACACCTCCATGATAGGCGGAGATGATTCTTGTCGAGGCCTTTTTTCCTTAGGTACTTGTGGTGTGGAAGTTGGTGGCACAATGGCAAGGGGAACCTGTTGTTCCACTTCAATCAATGTGTCAGGCACCCACACTGTCTGGTTGGCAAATTTTTCGATATCGGGCTTAGACTCATGAGCATACAGGATGTTTTTATTTTTCACCCGCATTTCTGAAATGATCCCGCATGGATCATAGTGCCATGGGAAAATCATAAAGAATTTCATTTCTTTTAACATTTTGTTAGCTTCTTCCCCGGCACCTCAACTGTTGCAGATGAAGGATCCAATCTTCCCCTTGATCCGAAGTTGTTGTTTCTCCTTTAATGATATGAAATGAATATCATCAAAATTCATAATTTGTCTTATGTACTCTAAAGAAAAAATTCTTACCAGCACATATTTGGGCAACTTGTAGGGTTCCAACTCACACCCAAATACTTTAATCTCGGTGTGGTTCTGATAGAAGTACCAATCCGAGGTCTTTGTATTCTCCGAGAGATGCAGAATTCTCTGTACTTTGTCATTGATGCGAGGCCTGGGCCTGCCGCTCAGCATGCTTACCACAGGGTGGTAGAAAAGATCAATGAATGCTTTGAAGCTATACTCTGTGGAATTATTCTTCAACAAAGAGGTCCATGTTGTGACTGGCTAAGGCCTTCCATCTGCGTCCATTTTCTGCATGGAGAAACTGAATTTTTCTGCTTGGAAGTAGAAAAACATGTAGGCCAATATTGATGAGTATCTGAACATGCCTTCTGTGCCAAAATTTACGAACTGTTCGTGAATATTGTCGGCCAAGAAGGTGTTGTAATCAAACTGTGTTGTGGGTTTTTCATTGGTCGAGAAAATGGATAGAAAACCCAAAATGGGTGCATCTACCCACTGGTTGGAATAGTAACCTAGTAGGGCACAAAGGGAGGAAATGACTTGGTTTCCCTTGGTGGAGAACATGGATGACGGGTAAGGGGGATTGGTGGAAGGGAATTGAGCGGAAGTGGGAAAGAAAAACTTGAATATCTAATCTCTCTGGGGAAAATTCATCTTCTGATATAGCTCGATAAGGATTTCTAGATTGAAAGGGGACGCAGATTCAGCACGGGGAATTTGCATCATCTGGTCTATGTCTTTTGGAGTGATGAAAAACAGGGTGTCTCTGGATGAGGAGTTGATGGATCTCTGTTCGGGAATGTAGTGAGCTTGGCATTTAAGTGTGAATTCAGGGAAATGGTGGATCTGGGGAAAAAGGTAAAGGGGTAAATTGGACTCCCAGAGCCCAATTTCATCACTCGGGTCTAGGAAAACCTCCCAAATCCATGACTGGATGTCTGAAAAGTCGAAATCGCACTTGGTATCAGCGATCAATCTATCTTTGTCGACCAATGGGATTTTTTCCAGGTCGACAGGAGGCGGGAGAAAAGGATTCTCCTCTTCTTCTGCTTGTCTTGGCTTTGGCGCCATCTCTGCAACAGTACCTGCAAATAACACAGAGTTAGTTGGGTCGAATGACTATGGATGAAGGTGACGAGAATGCAATGGAGGATTAAGAGGTAATCTGGTGCGATGGATGAATAGTGAATGAAGGGGGAATAATGGTAGTTTTATTTAAAACTGGGGTCGGTTGGACGTGGGAGACAAATCATCTTGATAACGGGCATGTTATCCAGTAATAAATAGACAACGGGCCACTTGGGGGTGAGATGGTAGGTAACGGTGGCCAAAAAATACGGATGGGTGACGTGGCTTCCAGGGATTGGAGTTAAAAGTCACAATAAGGGGTTGATCATGAGTGAAAAGGTAAGGGACTGATAGTAGGAACTGACAGCAGTTATGGGATGGGACACAACTCGAGAGAAAGTGGAACAAGTGGGAGATGACATCCATGGGTGACGGGGGCTATCAGATAGCAGATGAGGGATGGGACTTCAGGACCAATAGGCTGACGCCATGTATGACCAGGGGCCTGCTAGAGGAGAATAACAATTCCGAACCCCCCCCCTTTTGGTTAAAAGTAGAACATCAGGGGGGTTCCGAAAACCATCTTAAATCGTTGATCTGCGTGCCCGTTTCCTGGCCGCAGATCTTAGCACACCTTTTAACTCTCATTCCGGACCCCCTCCCCCTTCCATTAAAGGCAGAATGGACAGGGGGGTCCAGAATCAAATCTGAGCCTTTGATTTCAGCGCTCGTCTCTGGGCCATCTAGATGTGCGCAATTCTTATTACCGATTCCGGACACACACACACCCCCCCTGGTTAAAGGCAGAATATTCGGGGGGTCCGGAATGCTCTGTGCATCGTAGATCTGGGAGCCACCATCTGGATCGTTGAAAAGTGCATGGAGCATAAATCAGGAGCGGAGAAATATGTGCTGGGAAAACTTAGGATAATTGCCTCTTACAGGTTTTTCCCAAACTTTTCACATAGACACCACCAAGGGACTTCGACCCAACTATTCTTAGGCATTTG
>JZKD02S0522538.1:230778-241513 GCA_000966675.3 Picea glauca
TTTTTTTTTTTTTTTTTCTCTGATTATTTGCAGGATGAAAAATCATTTGTCAACAAAAAACACTAGAGATAGATAATATCTTAGTCACCAGTTGATTCCCATAATTTATGGGGTGATAACACATCGTTTTAGTTATGTCTCTCTAGTAATTGATAGTAGTGACAATCTAATCAATTTTATTTTCTTGTAGGAGAGGAAGATGGGGATGAACCTAGGGAAACTCTTTTTACCACAAGATCATAGAGTCCAAACTTATTTTCTGCACTCCTAACTGATTTATCAATTCTTCTAGACTGAAGGATAATATCATTGCTTCGTTGAGAATATGTTTTGTAACATATACAAATTTTTGAAAATAGATGTGAACTAGTGAAATATTTTTATGGATTTTCAAAATGTATTTGATGAGGTCATTTACTATTTAGCTAAGAAATCCCAACAGTTTATTCTTCTAATTCCTTGATTATTTTGAGGATTGAAAATTCATTTTATTGAGTAGTGGCTAATATTACAGTGGAAACTGCTACTAGGTCTATACTCTCCACATCTATCACCATGGTTTATGTAACACCCTTGTTTCCCCCAGCTTATAATTAATCATAAAATAGGATTTACCATGCTATGGCATGTGGATAGTGTAAATGTATTGTTGTTTGAGTTACCAATAAATGACTGTGCGGGTGAACCCTTGAAAGTACAAGCCATGATATCACTAGAGGAAATAATGTGAAAACTATAAGGGAGGGTCATTATATCAAAGAACCCCAAATCCCCTTGATGAGGATAATAAACCTCCTTCGAATCCCAAGGAGAGAAATCAGTTAATGAAGAAAGGACCAGTGGTTGAATTATCAACCACTCCCATGAATGGAAGCATGGACAAAACTACAGAATGTCAGCCTGAAGTACAACTGGGTATGACAGGCCAGGTTGATTGGAGTTCCCTTTTGACACAAGGCAAGATGGGTCGAGAACCATCGTGGAAGAAATATATACAAATCGATAAGGAGAATGCGCAAATATCTTCGATGGATAATGGACAGAAGGTCATGATCTTGATGTTGAATGAGCATATGATAAACCTCGTCGAGGCCATAACATAAAAGGAAATCTCTGAAAGTTTACAGAGAACAGAACCTGAGAAAAAGATAAAACAAAGAAAGATCCCCTGAGAACTGCAAGAGTTCCCTGGTGATATCATGGCTTGGCACAGGGGTGGCCAGAGTGCTAAGAATGAATGCCTCTGAGACTATGGTTGGGTGGAAGGATGAAAACCCACAGTCAGTTGGTTGGGGATGCAACTTGTAATAGATAAGTATTCTCATACTCTGTGAAATTAAGTTGTAATTATGTAATGAAATAGGGTATACTGTGAAGGACCCATGAATGTCTATGTTTTCTTAATGGTTATACTATATCACTCTATTCTTCTTTAAATTGTGTATTTAAGAAAGTATGGATTGGACATGTTTTGTATTTGTAAATGCTTGCACCATGTGGTGGCGTAAGATATATCCATGAACTATGAGTTCGTCGACCTTGGGCACAGTTTCACGTACGCATGTCGACACTCCTAGTCATTCTGAGTCCTTTGGAGGAGGGAGTCTATTAAATATTAGGAAAGATAGTACATGTATGCACAGGCTCTCTATGAGGCAGGCAGACATCGACAACCACTTAATTTCTAGAGTTGACGAATGAGCGTAAGGGGTGCGCGGAAGGATTATTCCAAGCGTTAAGTTCAAGAGAAAGAGAGAAAAGATCTTATCCCCTTCAAAGATAAGAAAGCTAAGGGTAGCGAGGATGAAGTATCAAAAGGGAAGGTTCCCTTGTTTGGAAGACAAATGAATGAAATCTGTTCAGAGGAAGCCATAGTCTATTGCAACCATTTGATATGGGAAAGAGTGTGGGAGTTAAGAATTGGATTCATTCGGACTTCACGAGTTTGACGAACTAAGGGAGTTCATCGTAAGGGAGGTAGA
Organism: Picea glauca; assembly: GCA_000966675.3. Taxonomy (NCBI): domain Eukaryota; kingdom Viridiplantae; phylum Streptophyta; class Pinopsida; order Pinales; family Pinaceae; genus Picea; species Picea glauca. The sequence goes on from JZKD02S0522538.1 coordinate 232,761, forward strand.
ATCCATGAAGTATTGAGATCTCAAAGTGAACTCTGAACCTTAGATCTAAGGATGCCTAAGAACCATCCTGACCATCAGATATAGCAGGTAGAGGATGGTCAAGTTACTATAACTACCCATGAATTAATAATCTGATAGTGGAGATGGATGCGATCTGTTTAATGGGAGGAGAGGCCATTACAATCATCAGATCGACTCAAATACTCACTGGAGTTATCGAATCAAACACCAGTCGCTCGATTTAATTGATCGTTGGGAATCATTACAGAGTGTGAAGGTGATTTTAGCGGACCTTCTAGTTCATGGCCCACAATCAACCATGTCATTAATCTCGTTGGGGATGGAATATCAAAGACTAGGATCAAACCAGAGTCGAGCGAGAACTTTCCAAATTTCGAAGGTTGAGATCTCTTATAAAGAGCACGGACGTTGGGGCCTTGCAATTACTGTGAACCATCGATCGATGAAAACCTCGGTATTGTTCATATCATGACCATCGAGCCTTGAATAGTTGTGAGAGGGATGGTTGTGAGACCCTTAGGAAATCTGCGGAGTGATGGAGTCCTTCAGTATCGTCATTCTGAAAGAATCAAAAATCTTAGAAGAGATAGAGTTTTCAAAAGAAAAGGTGAGACACAAGATAGTTGGGCTCACAGGTAGAATGAAGGCCGATGCCTTGAACATCTACAAAAATATTCCAAGTTGGGAGAAGCCTAGACCGTTAGATCAACATCCAGGCAAGTGGAGGAGGAGCATTGAGAAGGGAACAAATCCTAACCATCAGATATGAGTGCAAGGGGACGAAAGTAATTCGATCTAAGGTAAAGTGCATGAGTTTTAACCTTAGTGTGCACACAAGGGTTGACTAGCCAAAGTCCTAAAGTTATGAAGTGAAGTGAGGTCATTTGTCTCTCATAGGGACAAACAGTGAAAGATCCACAACCCCTGAGAAAGAGCTTGTGGTCAAGGAGAGTTTGAAATCACCGAAATAAATCCTAACTGTTGGTTGTCAGGGGAGGTACATGTCAACAGATCCAAGGCTCTGAGAAGAATCAATTCAAAGGTTTCAGTTGATAATTGAAACTCTCGAAACCCAAAGTTCAGAGTGAATTTGGATCGTCAAATCCAGAGAGACGTGTGGTGACAGATCGTGATCTTCTGGAGGAAAGCAGTGGGAGAAAGTGTCGAAGTCCTAAAGGAGATCTTGATCGTTGATCGAGGAGGAGGTCAAAGGACCATTGACTTGGTCTTAGTTGAAAAGTGTCAAACTCTTAAAGAGGATCAGAGCCATTGATTTGGAGAGGATAGGTTTCAGAAGATTCAACACTCCGAAAGGATTCACTTCGAAGATTTGTGTTTGTGGAGAGCGGATATAGACCGTTGATTGGAGTAGATGCATGGCATTAGATATATAACTCTAGGTACGGAGAAATATGGGAGAAAGGGGTGAATGAAGGAGAAAGAACTCCCGAAGGCTATAGATTCATAGCTCGTCAAAATTGTTCATTTTTTGAGGACAGGTGTTAGCATACCTTCCACTCCAGAAGATAGCTACTGATACAGGAAGCAAAAGTTGAGAGTTGAAACTCCCGAAACCCGAATCATGAAATAAATCACAACCGTTGATTTTGAAATCTTAGATCTGATCCATAGATTCAGAAAGGATAGATTTGAGCTGTCAATTCATAAGCATCATCAAGGTCATGAGATCGACAGTCCCATCGTATTTCAGGGACCGAAGGTGCGCAAAATTTAAAAAGTCGAGGGCGGGCCACAATCCAGACCATGATTTTGGAGAAAGGACACATGGAGGCTCAAGGTGAATTTCAGGGTGAAAAGTGGTTTGGTTTCAAACCACCCTTGGCCTCACCCACAATCACGTGTTTATGTAAGGCCCTCACCCAAAGTCATATCAAGGAAGGGGCTTATCAGAAAAGGATCTAGCACCCAGACTCTGAGATTTCATAGGAATGATGGGGAAGGTCACAGGTACCATTAGACCTGTACCTAGAATTCGAAGGGGTCTGCATTTAATTATAGAGTGAGACCATTAGGGTCTCAGAGAGTTTTTTGGCTTCAGAATCGGAGATCCTTGACTGGGAGGTTGGACTAGTTCGCTGACTTTCCAAATCACAAACCATGAATGGACATTCTACCCTTTAAGAAAAGCGAAATTTTTTATGCCCCATCATGGGTGTGTTACAAATTGGTATTAGAGCATGGTTACAAAACTTGTTCTACTTAGGCTCATGTACGAGTCATGTAAGGAGGTATTTCTATCTGTCTCCTTGAATAGAAGGACTCTAGATTGAAACTATGATTTTACGAATTCTTTTTGAATTTCAGTAGAAGAATTTATTTAGCCCTTTGTCTAAGTGATAACTACTTTTACCAGAGTAAGTATATGCTAATTAACATTTATAATAAGACTTGAATGTGTATAACTGAAGGTATGTAAAGGGCAGGTGAAGCCCAAAATATGAATGACCTGGTGTTCGTAACACTGCTTCTAAGCATGTGCAGTTGTAACTTCAGGCACTGATGATGGTCGATTATAAAATGGTTAATAGCTTTATGGGATTAAAGGAATTTGATAGGATCAGGTAGGATCCTTGGAAGTTATAGTCATTTCTCTATATTAAAATTAGAGTATATAACTCCTCAAGACCAGAGACAAGTGAGATGGGTAAAACCTTATGGAAGCCGAGGAAAGAAGGTTTTCGTGCTAGACGTTGTTGCATAAAGAGGAAAGTGACCCTGGTTGGTTATTGCCTTGAGAAAAGGAAACATCAATATGAGATATGACTGAGAAATTAGTCATGTAAGTAACTGAAATATCAAACTAAAGGACACTAATGATGAAATTAAACTATCAAGTGAATTCATGAGGTAAAAAGGTGCAAGAAATGCACCTACTTATACACGAATGTGTAGACATGATCATAAGGATGATCAGAAGATCCTTGGGAAAATTATATAGAATCCAGATATGTCCATGTGTGTGAATGAAATGGAAAAGTGCAAGCAATAAGATAACATGATGAATACTTATTTGTGATTAATTATTATTGAGTGCATGGGTTTAATGCATTGTGGAGCTTCCTAATATGAAGCCTGATATTAATACCAGTTAGGTATGAATGACATTAAACATGCAAGTGACACACATGTATGATGTAAGAGTATAGTTATAGGTACAATATGGTTTCCCTGATGAGAGAAATCTAAAGCAAGAATTTCTCTTGTTCGGAATAAATGAGGATGCATGGTTGACTCCATTCCAAAGAGTCATGAAAGTTATGTTCCAAATAATATCTTGAGGGGGAATGTATTCCCTTTCCTCGGGAAATACTAATATAATTAGATAAAAAGGGTAAATGAGAAAACATGCTTTGTTGTCATAATAAGAGGCAAATGATTATGCCTTTGAGAATCACATGAGAATGATTGTGAACAATCCTAAGTTGAATGATCTTAAAGGTATAGATGTAGGTGGGTTGTGAAACATACATATGACCTCTATAGGTAGGTTTACGATTATGAATATGGTTAAGTACATCATGGATGTAAGTTAACAAAACCAGAATATGTATGGATACATAATTTGGGTACATGAAAAAGATGCATGTTTATATTCCTTATGGGATATTTGGTAAACTGACGAAGCTAACTCAAGGTTGAGGCCATCACAAATAGTGATGGATATGCAATAAGGAAGTTCCATGCTGAAGAAGTTCCCTGTGGAGGAAATGTGTGAAGTCTCTTTCGGGAAAACAACGTCACAACCTTAATGACTATTGTGAATTAAGCAATGAGCCACAAGATTACATTTTGAAAACATCATATAAGGAATAGAAGACTAATAAATGAATATTGACCATTCTGATAACCGAATGGTAATGTGTAGGATGAACAGGTTCATGATCCATTATGAACAAAACAAAATTGCTATTTAAACATGTTGTTGTATTCCAAAGAGATTAGGGTGAGGCCTAACCAATGATGCTCAAGGAAAAGAATAGGAAGATCCCAACAAGGAGTAAGTTGCAAAAGCAGAGAAAAGACAGTGAGGCCTTAGAAATAACTCATTTGGCCTAAAAATTCCTAGCCGTTGTAGAAAGGATTTGAAGAAGGGGAGAGCCTCAATTCTTTTCTTGTTGTGTATTATGTTTTTCCCTACGATGAGAAATCTAGTACGCTAATGAATGTAAATGTTTTGACACCGTAGTGATGAGGATTGTATTACTACAGAAACAATTGAGAACTGTGGGTATTGCACTCATGAAAACATTAAGGATAATGTGATGAAGTTCATAAAGACATGCTAGGACATGTCTGAAAAATGTTTTATTAATTTAAATTCTATGGTACTTGCATTTTTAATTTACATGATGACTAGTGTGTTTATGATGTATGTCACATGTAGAAAGAAATAGATTGGAACTGTTGAGAAAGATAATTGTCAATAATTAAACACCTCAATTAGAGGATGACTATGAGAAGGTTCTTGTTGAAAGATTGTTGAAGGGACTTTAAAAGTACCCGTGGAGCACCACTGATGGGGTGATATCAGAGGGGGTGATAGCATCCAGAACAGGTATGAAGGGATTGGGTAAGAATCCCTTCTGAGATATTTTCCAGTCTTAATGTTATGTATGAAACATTGAAAGGAACTTGTATTCCTTGGATACCCAAGTATGGTATGATTCAGGAAGGAGAACCTGAATGATAGATTTGTGAACCTATGGTAGTAAAGACTCTTTTTAATCCTAGAAAGAATTCATGAATTGTTATGTCATGAATACATGGACCAATCAAGGAATGATTGGAAAAAAAAGTGCTCATAGATGGCACGTTGCATGGAATGCATTGAGGGAACGCATGTTGCATAAGATGGCAGACAATGGATTTTTCAGTAAGAAAGGAGGACCTTCCAATGTTTTAATAAAATTATGTAAGCGATGAAGGAAAATTAATCTGAGTAGTCATGAGTGTTGGCACCCTAGTTATTAATGCAAGAAGAAATCTTAAAGACATTTATATGAAACTTTTGAGTTTCATGTGTACTGATTTGGGAATCGTGATCATCCTGTAGCCAAAAGCATAGTCTTGTTGTAACAATCAATGAGAATGAATAAACCATATGGTGAAAAGCTTGTCTAAGCTCCAACGCACCATGACAAAGTACTTGTTGTAAAGTCTGGGAAACTTAAAATCAATGTAAAGGTTCATTGGATATGAATGTGGGAACGAATGTTGGCACATTCATTAAGGTCAATTGATATCTAAATTACATTCTGAAAAATTTGGTAAGATGAAATGATGCATAGGTAAGGGATGATGTATCATTTTGCTTTGTATAATTGAATAGATGAAACTGACTTGGAATGTTCGTATGCTGATTTTGAAAAGGTAATTTGCATGAAAACTAACAATTTGTTTGCCTGAGGAATGTTGAAATTGCAGGAGGAAATGGGTCTTGGATATGGTAGTATTGTAAGCCCATAACGAAGACCAATTTCCTATTGAGCCAAACTGCAAGGAATGGTATTTCCTTTTTGAGAAAGTGAATATGATTGTTAGTATGCACAATTCTGAAATTGTTTGTGATGACGTTATAAAGGTGAAATAAAATGTATGTGCATGGAAACTAAAAATTGGTTTGACTTATTGAAGTTGAAATTGCATAAAGCAAAGGAGTCATGAATATGGCAGCATTGTAAGCCATAAGTAAGACCAATTTCTTATTGATCCAAGCCTCTATGGGAAGGAAATTCCCATAATTATGAATCTGTTTCCTGTGCGAAACAAATATGGAAACAAAATGTGGAATTTGGAAGGAGAGTGATACGGGTGAGAAAGAGTATAATCCAATTGCATGAAATAAAGACTGACTCAGGAGAAGGAGAGTAACCTCCGTCCCTTTCTATGATTGATTTGGGAGAAGGTGAGTAACCTTCATCCCTAACTTTAGCTAAGCTATAAGGCTGTCAAGCTGTAAAAGCATGAAAAATGGATATTGTTGAGCCACGATAACCCTGTGGTAAGCCATGATCACATAGAATATATTGTGTTGAGGTAACACAAACCGAAGGGATGCCTTGGCGGAGAAAGTCTTAGGGACGCCTTGACTGTAAGACTCGACAGAGTCTCTGGAATTCTTTTTGCGCGAGAAAACCTTGGCAAGGTAAGATGGATCACTCGAGGGACTGTATAACAGAGAAGGGGATGCATGAGCCTAGTCCTAGAGGGTGAGTGACCACAAGGAAGAGGATACCTTAATATTTCTTGTAAACTATTGATCAGGATCATGCACGTGATGGGTAGCTCCTCCTATGTGAGAAAACCTTGGCAAGGCAAGATGGATCACCCAAGGGACTGTATAGTAGAGAAGGGGATGCTTGAGCCTAGGTTTGGAGGGTGAGTGACCGCAAGGAAGATGAAAGAATGATATTTCTTGTAAACTATTGAATTGGGATCATGCACCCAATGGGTATGTCACCTAACTGAGGAAGAAGGATCAAGATTTTTGAAACAGCTGAATGAGAAAGGCATGAGAGGTGTTTTGAGAAAGAACACCAAGGATGGTGTTCCTTTAAGGGGGAGGGAATTGTAACACCCATGTTTCCCCCAGCTTGTAATTAATCATAAAATAGGATTTACCATGCTAAGGAATTTGGACAGTGTAAATGTATTATTGTTTGAGTTTCCAATAACTAACTGTGGGGGTGAAGCCTTGAAAGTACTGGCCATGATATCACTAGAGGAAAGAATATGAAACCTATAAGGGAGGGTCATTATATCAAATAACCCCTTGATGAGGATAATAAACCTCCTTCGGATCCCAAGGAGAGAAGTCAGTTAATGAAGAAAGGACTAGTGGTTGAATTATCAACCACTCCCATGAATGGAAGCATGGCCAACACTGCAAAATGTTAGCCCAAAGTACCACTAGGTATGACAGGCCAAGTTGACCCAAGTTCCCTTCTGACACAAGGAACGGGATGGGTCGAGAACCATTCTGGAAGAAATATATACAAATCGATAAGGAGGATGCGCAGAGCTCTCCAGCGGATAATGGAAAGAAGCCTAAGAGCTTGATGCTGAGTGAGCATATGATAAACCTCGTCGAGGCCATAAAAAAGAAGGAAATATTTGAAAGTTTACAGAGTACAGAACCCAAGAAGAACCTAAAATAGAGAAAGAGCCCTTGATAACTACAAGAGTTCCCTGGTGATATCATGTCTTGGCACGGGGGTGCCCAGAGTGCTAAGAATGAATTCCTCTAAGCCGATGGTCGAGTGGAAGGATGAACACCCACAATCAGTTGGTTGGATGCAACTTGTAATAGATAAGTATTCTCATACTCTGTGAAATTAAGTTGTAATTATGTAATGAAATGGGGTATACTATGAAGGACCTGGGAATGTCTATGTTTTCTTAACGGCTATACTTTATCGGTCTATTCCTATTTAAATTGTGTATTTAAGCAAGTATGGATTGGACATTTTTTGTATTCGTAAATGTTTGCGCCCTATGGTGGCTTAAGCTAGATCCATGAACTGTGAGTTCATTGACCTTGGGCACAGTTTCATGTACGCATGTCGACACTCCTAGTCATTCTAAGTCCCTTGGAGGAGGAAGTCTATTAAATATCAGGAGATATAGTGCACGTATGCACAGTCTCTCTGTGAGGTAGGCAGAGACCAAGAACCACTAAAGTCTTAGAGTTGATGAATGAGCGTAAGGGGTGCACTAAAGGATTCTTCCAATTATCCTTCAGCACACCCCTTACGCTCATTCATCAACATCAATACCCTTTCTTAATCTTTGTTATATCAGGAAGGGTAGTGATCTTGAAGTATCAAAAGGGAAGGTTCCCTTGTTTGGAAGACGAACAAACGAATTCTTTTCGAAAGAAGCCACGGTCTATTGTGACCATTGGATATGGGAAAGAGTGTTGGAGTTAACCCTTGGAGTCATTCAGACTTCGCGATTTAGATGAACTAAGCGAGTTCATTATAAGGGAGATAGAATCCCTGAATTCCTGAAGTCTCGAAGTTAACTCTAAACCTTAGAGATAAGGATGCCCAGGAACCATCCTGACCGTCAGATCTAGGAGGTAGACAATAGTCAATTTACCAGAACTACCCATGACTTAAGAATATGATAGTGGATATGGATGCGAGCCATTTGACGGGAGGAGAGGCCATCGTGATCATCATATTTGTTACACGTCAAAATTGCTCAGCTAGATAAGTGTTGCATTGTCCCTCTCAATTGTCGTAAGTGTCGCATTGTCCCTCTCAACTTTCGCAAGTGTCGTAAGTTGGTCACTAGTGTCGCAAAGGATGTTCAGACATACTGTCATGATAACAACACTAAGGAGACACTTATAACATCTCACATGACTGATTTGAAGGAGGAGAACTGATCTACTGAAGTCAAACAACCTTTTGCCATCTGAAATCACCCAAAAAACTGAGTTTTGGAGAGGAGCCCTCCCCCTTACACTATCTCGGAGCGTCGATGCTCCCCCTTACACTGTCAGGGAGCGTTATAACGCTCCCCTGGCCCTTTTGAGGGAGCGCTATAGATTTTGAGAGTGCTGGCACCCCCTAAAGCTTACTAGGGAGCACTACAACGCTCTGATGGCCCTTTTGAGGGAGCACTACCTATTCTGGGCGGTTGTTAAGCTGTTGAGATGAATGGGGGAAGCATCTTTTCATTCTTGGAAGGTAGTTGGATTCGAA
>JZKD02S0522538.1:248327-274201 GCA_000966675.3 Picea glauca
ACTTATAACATCTCACATGACTGATTTGAAGGAGGAGAACTGATCTACTGAAGTCAAACAACCTTTTTCCATCTGAAATCACCCAAAAAACTGAGTTTTGGAGAGGAGCGCTCCCCCTTACACTATCTCGGAGCGCCGAAGCTCCCCCTTACACTGTCAGGGAGTGTTATAACGCTCCCACGACCCTTTTGAGGGAGTGCTATAGATTTTGAGAGCACTGGCGCCCCCTAAAGCTTACTAGGGAGCGCTACAATGCTTAGATGGCCCTTTTGAGGGAGCGCTACCTATTCTGGGCGGTTTTTAAGCTGTTGAAATGAATGGGGGAAGAATATTTTCATTCTTGGAAGGTAGTTGGATTCGAATCCCTAGTCCAGCCATGATCCTAGGGTAGATCCTCAACTGAAGGAGGAAAATCCTCACCTTCCCCAAGGATATCTCAAGATTGTTGAGCCTCTCCAAGGCTATATAATCCAGCTTTCTAATGGTGAAAAGAAGACAGAAAGAGAGAATCATACCAAACTTATGATCTCATGAGTGGTATGAATTGAAAAAGGAGAATTACACCAAACTTATGATCTCATAAGTGGTGCTGGAACAGAGCTGAAGGGGGAAGAATTGAACATATGAAACTTATGATATTGGAGGAAACTTACAGTCAGCCAAAGGAGAGTGATCAGTGAAGCTGTTGTTATCCAGGTTGTGGATCCTTCAGGCAAGGGTTAGACGAAGAGGACTTGACGAAGCTGTCGCATTCGCATCTACGATTGTAAGTACTGTTGTCGTTATTCTCATTAATATGACACACTTGGTCTGTTTCTTTCTAGTTTGTGTCTGATGTTACATGAACTTGTCATTTAGTGATAGATCTGTTTTCAAGCTAATATCAATAGAGTAGGAAGTGGTTGTATCTTGTTTTGTCCGTAGAACTCAGTGAGGAGCAAAGGATTGGAGCACAACTCGGAGCGTGCAGGGGAAAACATCGATAACAGGTACTTCTATCATCCTTCCTTCTCATGTGTTAGTTTAGATAGATTTGGAAGAAATTCAGTGTCCACATTAAGCACTTTTCTGTCTAGGGTTAAGGTCAAGCCTTAGAGGTAATCTACCTATCTGCAGGGAAATTTTCCTACAACAATATTGACTCAAATACTCACTAGAGTTAACGAATCAAACACAAACTGCTCAATTTAATCGACGGTTGGGAATCATTGAAGAGTACGAAGGTGAATTTAGTTGATCTTCTAGTTCACATCCTGCAATCAACCCATGTCATTGATCTTGTTGGGGATGGAATATCAACGACTAGGATCAAACCAGAGTCGAGTGAGCAATTTCCAAATTTTGGAGGTTGAGTTCTCTGATAAAGAGCATTGTTGGCATAGGGGAAAACCTAGGGTTCAGCTCCAGGAGCGCACCAACAAGCCCTTTCGACAACACCTGCGAAGCAGATGAAGTCTCACCTGAAGAATTTATGGGGGGGTTGTAGGACAGAGATGTATACAACCAAGGGGAATATCAAGTGGATCTAATACAAGAACAACACAACATTCATATATCACTTGTCATCTTAGATATACTATGCACATCTACCTATTAGATCTAACTTAGTAATGCAATCACAGTATATCAATGACAGAGATAGAATACCAGTCACACATAAAAAAAGATATGTGTGGTTCACCCTATCTCTAGGGCTATGTCCACAGAACTGTGCTTTATAATATATTAAGATGAAGCATATAGTTCTTCTATGTGCTCTTAGCTAGAATATCTTCTCTTTTCTCCTCTCTTTCTTTCCCCTCCCTATGCACCCAACTGAAGATCTTACAATACCAGAAGGCTCTCCCACTTAGCACTTCTCTCTCACATAACAATATTCTCTCACAACATACAAACAAAAACTAGATCGAGACTAGCAATAATGATAACAACCCAACCCAGGTCATCTTGACCTTTATTTATACATTAAAATAGCTCAATGACATCCTTAGGCTGAAACCTACATGTCAAAACTCTAGATACCAAAAGCCTAGGTGTCTAAAACCCTAGCTCAACTTGACCCATATTTCCAGGGCTTCACCAACTTGTCTTTCTTTCCTTCTCGCGCGGTGCTCCAAAGAATCCAATGGTCTCTTTCTCTGCTTTCTAAGTTTTCCACGATCCTTCTTTCTTTCTGATATGTCATCCTCGATCTCTTCATCCAACGAATTTCTTTCTTAGACTTTGCTCCGCCCTTTCTTCTCTTTTTTCTCACTTCGACCCAGTATCAGTCGCGGTATCTTCCATGCAGTTCACATTCTCCCTTTTCTTCCTTGATCATCACGTACTTCCATAACCAAGGGAAAACATGCCCCCAACACTCACCTGTGACTCGTCCTGAGGCACTTCAGATCAAAGTTTCCTATTTTACTTCAACTTCAAACTGTGCAGTGCAACCTCTACTTTCTATTCGATGCCTCCTCTCCTTCCTTGTGAAAACTGAATTTTCTATGTCTGGTACCCAATTTCAACTGCACCTGGTACCTAGAACCTTTTCCTCTTGTGTTTACTGAGATCTGCGGGGCATCTGGTTGTCATAGTACAATTTCAGCCGGCTCCCATTCACTAATCCTTCCTTCCATTCGCCATTCAGAGTCTTCAATTGTGCAACTCCTCCTTCTGTAACATAGGCGATCTCATATGGCCCTAGCCAATGCATTTTGAACTTCCCGGGATGTTTGTTGAACTTACTATCATATATCATTACTAGATCACCTTGTTTAAATTCCTTCTTCTTGATGTGCCTGTCATGATAGGCCTTTTCTCTTTCCTTCTGTACTTGCTAATGAAATCTAGCAACAAATCTATCTTCTTCCAATTCGACCAACTGTGCAAGCCTCTCGTGAACAGTGCCAAGGTCATCCATATCTGTAAAGGCAACAATTCTTAGGCTTGGTACCAAATATTTCATTGGAACAACAGCTTCAAGACCATATACCAACTTAAAAGGTGACCACATTGTCAGTTTCTTGCAAGTGGTTCTATAGGACCATAATACTGTTGGTACTCTTAAATCCCAGTCATCCCTTTTCACACTACAAATCTTGGTTAGTGGTGTCTCCAAAATATTGTTGAATGCTTCAACTATCCCATTTTCTTATGGATGGTATGGTGTGCTCTTCTGATGGTGGACTGCAAATTATTTAGTTGGGGCTTCAACTGTCTTATTGATGAAATGTGTGCCTTGATCACTCATAAGGATCTTTGGGCATCCAAACCTAGTCATGATGTCATCAAATATGAAGTGCGCAACTATATTTGCACTACATTTCTTGACTGCTCTTGCTTCGGCCCATCTAGTCAAGTAATTTGTTGTTGTAATTATGTACCTTGCTCCTATGCACTTTCCTAGTCGGTTTATAGGTCCAACGAATTCAATGGACCATTTCTCAAATGCTTGTAGGGTCATCTATGGTGCTAATGGAATTTCATCTCTTTTGGATGGTTTCCCATCTCTTTGGCATGCGTCGTGGGCTCTAGAATAGTCTTTAGCATCTCTGTGTAAGGTAGGCCACCAAAGGCCATCTCTAAGAAACTTTCGTGCAATTGATTTTCTTGCGTAATGTCCTCCTGCGATGCCCTCATGAGCTTCTGTGAGGATAAGTCGTTGCTCTGCCTCCATAACACATCTTCTTAATATCTCATCAGGTCCCATCTTGTATATATGTCCATCTATAAGTGAGAAGTCTGCAGCGTGCACTACTAGTTGTTTCTTCTCAGGAATTGTATATGCACTAGGTTACATTCCTATTGATAGGAACTGGACTATCTCTGCAAAGTGGTCATCAATCTTTCTAATGGATAGTAACTATGCATCCAAGAGTGCATTGTCCAAACTAGTCGGCTCTTCACCATAGTCCAACCTTGACAAGCGGTCAAGAGCTTTTTCATTCTTCCTAGCTTAACTATAATCTCAAAGTCATATTCTTAGAATAGCATAAGCCATCTACATATCCTTCCCCCCAACACTGGATTTTTGACTAGGTATTTCAATGCGGAGTGATCAGTAAACATTTTAAAATGTCCTCCCAACAAGTAGTGGTGAAATTTATGCAATGCGTACACCATGGATAACCCTTCTCGCTCAATGGTGGTGTAATTAATCTTAGCAGTTGATAGCTTCCTGCTAGAAAATGCTAACGGGTGTTCAATATTTCCTTCTCTAGGTTGTGCTAACACTACTCCTAAAGCAATGGAATACGCATCAACATGCACATGAAACGCCTTGGTCCAATGTGGGAAAACTAGAATAGGCGCAGTAACCATTTTCTATTTCAGTGTGTCGAAGCTCTGCTGGTATTCTTCTATCCAACTAAACTGACAATCCTTATTGAACAATTTATCCATAGGTGTTTTGATCTGAGCATATCCTTTAATGAATTTCCTGTAGTATCTTGTGTGTCCCAGCATAGTGCGCAACTGTTTGACTGAAGTAGGAGGGGGTAGATCAACTATAATGGCCATTTTGGATGGATCTACCAGCAACCCTTATTTGCATACAATATGACCTAACAACACTCCAAATGGTGAAAAGAATATGCATTTCTCCAGGTTTAAGGCAATTTGACACTGCCTGCATTTATCTAACATTAGCCTTAGGCATTCAATATGATTCTTCAATAAACTAAAAACAGTCCAATCATCAAAAAATGCTTCTAGGAATTTATGCAAAAACTCCTTGAATGCTTCGACCACCACCCTGGAAAAGATGGTTGGGGAATTCTTCAATCCAAATGGAATCACTGTATATTGGTAGGATTCCCATTCTATTACAAATGTGGTCTTATGGCAATATTCCTTGGCAATCCGGATCTGATGGTATCCTAAAAATCCATCTGTAAAAGAATATCCCTCTTGGCCTCCCACATTATCTAACACTTCTTCAGTGAATGGTGTAGGGAAGGGGTAATGCAAACAAGCATCATTCAAATTCTTGATATCTACGCATATCCCGATCTCTCATGTCTTCTTGTCTTACACCACCATAGGGATAATCCATTATGACTCTTCGACGGGTTCTATAATCCCTGCTTCCAACATTCTGTCGAGCTCAATCTTCACTTTCTCCTTATATTTAGGGTTCAATCTATAAGGTCTCTGTTTGAATGGTCTTACATATGGATTTAAAGGAATACTCATTTCTCCCATAGGTCCTTTAATGCCCTTCATATCAATGAAATTGGTTGGAAACAAGTCCTGATATTCATGCAGTAACTCTGTAATTTTGTCAATGGTAGCAGCATCCCAATAATCTCCAACATTTGCAAACTTTGGTGACTACTTTGTCCCAATATTGGCCTTCTTAATCTTGATCAGATATCTAATGAATGGTAGCTCAACTCCTGGTCATTCCACATCTCTTTGGCCTTATTTTTCTGTGATGTTCACCTTCCTAGGATCATCGTCTTCATCAACATTGATGTTGTAATAGCCTTGCAATTTCTAGAGAGGTGCAGTCCATTTGTCCTCTTCTTGTTCCAAAGGAAGGCTAGATGCCTCCTCGAATACTTTCTGTCTCACAATATGTAATGCTTGATCTATTGAAGGATGTTGAATTTCAAATAAGAAGGTGGTTACAAAATTATGAGTCATACCTTTCCAATATGTAGTGATGAGGCGCAACTCTGCTTGAAGGTACTAGTTGATAGGTGTTGTGTCTAGTGTGTTGATGAATTTGTGCACCCACTATTCTTGGGGAATGTTGCTCCATGCTTCCTCACAACTCTGCACATGGTCCTTTGGATAACTTCGACCTATGCAGTGAGCTTCGCAGCCTTCTACTTGTGCTGAGAACCACGCTGTCATCAGGGTATGACATTGTACCCATTCTATAATGTTGTTTCTGTGTGTCCCCCACCATCTTGTTGGGGTTGCTTTCAGGGCCTCATCCATTGCCAACAATATTTGTAGTATTGGTACACTTTCTTCAAAGTTCGATAAGAAGGTTTATAAAGGATTTAGACCATCAAAGGTGCGTACGTTACTTACTGTTGTGTCGATCCAACGAACTTATCTAGTTAATCTAGCACATATTCTTGTAAATACTTTGTACATCTTATTCTTCCAGTTCTCCAGTGCTTCTTTTGAGTCTGATGAACATGTGCTATCACTTCACCAGCTTAGGTTCCCATCGGTTGTAGGATTAATGTAATCATGTTGTCTAGCTGTTAATTTTATATGTTTTCCATTTCATATGCGTGGTCTTCTTCTCTGATAGGTTCTATGTATCGCTGAACTTCATATGGATCTAGAGGTGCAATAACCCTAAGGCCATCTCTTTCAAAAGTCATACGTCTCTTCTTCAAATCAACCACAGTGGAATTATTGAAATCCCAATCAATTCCTAACAGTGTAGGGTAAGAACAACTATCATAAACTATCTCAATTACCTCAAAATCTAAAAATGTTCTTACTCCATCGATGTCCACAAGGACATGCTCCAATCGTCCAAAGGGGATGACAGCTTGTTGATTGGCCATCTTGAGCTTGATAGGGGAATAGATCAACTTTAGTTTTCCCATTAGTTCCCAGGTTTTCTTTGTCATCACATTGACCTCTGACCCTAAGTCAAGGACCACATAATCTATTTCATACTCTCCTTATTGGTCCTTCTCTTCTTACCGATTTGATGTACTACCCTATTCAGTAAGGGGTCTATCTTTCCTAGCTCATATTGTCTGATTAAATTTTGTAGTTCTTGTACAACGCTTTCATCCTGAATCAACTTAATACAAGTATATAGAAACTCCATGAGATTTCTTACCTCTTTTCCTTCTTTTGGAGAAGCAGATTGATCAAATGCCAGAGGAATTCCATATTCTCTCACTTCCAGTCTTTTCTTCGATGAGGAACCCTGGTCTCCTCTGAATTATTCTCTTTCCTCCTCAAACATTTGTCTTTCTTTCTTTGCATCAAACATTTGTGTCTTCTCTATATATTTTATGATTCCTGAGTCTTTTGTAGTATTTCCTTGGATCAGTCTCTCTTCTCCTGTAACAACGCCTCCTCTAGTGATAACAACAACTCTAGGGTCTTCTCCACAAGTTTCAACATATATCAATTTCACTTTCGGGTTCTTTCGAGGTCCTCATCTTTCCTGAAGCTTAGCTAGAAATACAAGACAATCTTCTATAACATGTTCAAATGAGCTACAATAGCTGCAAGTAGTACAAGGGTTCTGACAATCCCTTGCGAGGTGTCCTGGTTGTGCGCAGTTATAGAAACTTATCTATCCTCATCCTCGACCCATTCCTCCTCCTCGCCCTCTTCCTCTGAATCCACCATGAGGATTGAAGTTTCCTCTCCCAGGGGAGTTATACTGCGTAGTGTTTCCCTCTTGCTGTACTTCCCCTTGAATCTTGTATATGTCTCTCGAACTTTCATTCATGATATTGTAATCCCTACAATCCCTATCATCATGTCCCACGGACTTACATAATGTGAAATAGAAATTTGTGAGTGTTTGAACATACCTTTTCATGCAATATCACTCACTAGGGTGATGTCTATTTATGCATACCTCGCATCAGGGTAAGGTGACTTACTGCAGAGGACTCGAAGCTCCAGAAGCTAAGTATTCATTGAATAGGGGATAGTGTTCCTTGTCATGGACTTATGATCTACACCTAACACATCATATGTATTATCTTTTATCTTTTCCCTTGTATTTCTTCATATCATTGACCCGCAGAGACAAACTAGTTAGTTGACTCAAGATCTAACTCATACCTTAGATGGATTCTCCCATAGGGGTTGATTCTAGATTCATGGCAATCTCCAACACCTCAGACTATGAAGCAATATTCTATTGCATCAGAGGAACTCTGATGTGTGCGATGAACCATTCTTTGTTCTTCTCATCTGGGATCTGAAACGTTAATTGGCCTATTAAGGTTTTGAATCTTTGATCGAATTCCCAAACAGGTTTGGCTACCTTCTGCTTGATCTCTTTCAGCTCTGTAATAAATTTTGACTCTGACTTGGGTTTCTTGATCTCTGCAATCAACACATTCTTAATCTGATTCAATGGCTTAGGTTGTGCAAGTCCTTGGACAAGCTTCATGTACCAGCTCAGTACGCGATATCTTAGAGTGGTACTAAATTGGGTTCTTTTGACTTCTTTGTCGGTGACATTTTTAATATTCCATACGGCTTCACATAGGAACCAATGTTGATCAGGATCTTCAAATCCATCTCCCCTAAATATGGGAAGCCTCATGTCATCTGCCATAGATCTTCCTAGGGTTCCTAACTGAGTGTGTTGTGGACTACTAGTGGCGGTGCTCTTGATGCCCTGGTGGCTTGGATTAATTTGATTGATTAATACTACTGAATCAATAGGAGGGATAATAGAACTTACTTCAACAGTCTATGTAGTTCTTGAATTTTCAGGTTCTTCTTGGCGAAGCTCTTCAACTTTCCCTTCCTCTGTCCCAGTAGGTTCTGAATGCTCCTCATCTGTCAAATCTACCTCTTCTCCACTGTGGAAACCCTCGTCCCCGTAATTCTACTTAAATAAGTTCGCAAGGTGAACTTCTCTGAACGCTTTTCCACTACACGTATGTCCAGCTTCTGTGTTGATGTCGCTGTCTGAATTTTTGAACATTATCTTTTCTAGATCTGACCAACCTACTATATCTTCAATATGTTCTTTTCATGTAATAGCATCTTGAGTTTCAACTTTAGGAATTGTAAACATTTCCCTCTGGGTCCCTTGAAGAGATATCTCTTGGCTTGGCTAAATGAATCTACTCTGTAAACAACAAACTCGGTGATGTACCCTCCAATGGTTCTATCAAACCAGTGATCTAATGCTCGTGGTACAATGTTATCATCTCTCTTGACCTTCTTGATCATCTCTAACATCCAAACCACAGGTGGTCTAGATCAGATCTCAAACTGGGTATATTCTAACCTAGCTAACCACTCGTATAGCTCCTGATGGATTCCCCCAAAGAAAATCTTGTGTACATTAGTAAAGATATATTTCTCCAACCAATCCTCTGTACTAAGATTAGGGTTCTTGTTCTAGGCTTCAGCGAAGTCCTTTTCTTGATCCCCTATCCAATTTTGAGTCTCTGTCTTTGATGGAAACCACCTTGAAATTCCCTCAAGAATATTCCTGTCCCAGCAACAGAACCATTTGATGGTGCAAGGGAAGACCTAGGGTTCATCTCCAAGAGCACACCAATAAGCCCTAACTACTGGACCTTTCAACAACACCTGCAAAGCAGATGCAGTCTCACCTGAAGCAATTAAGGGGGGGTTGCAGGACAGAGATGTCTACAACCAAGGGGAATATCAAGTGGATCTAATACAAGAACAACACAACATTCATATATCACTTGTCATCTTAGATCTACTCTTCACAACACAACATTCATATATCACTTGTCATCTTAGATCTACTCTTCACATCTACCTATTAGATCTAAATTAGTGATGCAATCATAGTATATCAATGACAGAGACACAATACCAGTCACACATAACACAAGATATACGTGGTTCACCCTCTCTCTAGGTCTACGTCCACATAATTGTGCTTTATAAGATATTAAGATGAAGAATATAGTTCTTGTCTACGCTCTTAGCTAGCTTATATTCTCTCTTCTCCTCTCTTTCTCTCCCCTCCCTGTGCACCCAGTTGCAGGGTCGACCTTCACACCCAGCTAAAGATTTTACAATACTAGAAGGCTCTCCCACTTAGCACTTCTCTCTCACACAACAATAATCTCTCACAACATACCAACAATAACTAGATCGAGACTAGTAATAACGAAAAAAAACCAACCCAGGTCATCTTGACCTTTATTTATACATTACAATAGCTCACTGAAATCCTTAGGCCGAAACCTAGGTGTCAAAACCCTAGATACCAAAACCCTAGGTGTCTAAAACCCTAGGTCAACTTGACCCATATTTTCAAGGCTTCGCCAACCTATCTTTATTTCCTTCTCGTGCGGTGCTTCAAAGCATCCAATGGTAGCTTTCTCCTCTTTATGATTTTTCCACGATCCTTCTTTCTTTCTGATCTGTCATCCTCTATCTCTTTGTCCAACAACTTTCTTTCTTGGACTTCACTCCGCTTTTTCTGATCTTTTTGCTCAATTCGACCCAGTATTAGTCACTGTGTCTTCTATGCAGTTCGCATTCTCCCTTTTCTTTCTTGATCTTCACATACTTCCATAACCAAGGGCCAACAAGCACACACGTTTAGGCCCCACAATTACTGTGAACCATCAATGGATGGACACCTCGGTATTGGTCAGATCATGACCGTCGGGCCTTGAATAGTTGTGAGAGGGATGGTTGTGAGCCCCTTAGGAAATCCACAGAGTGACAGAGTCCTTCCTTATCGTCAGCCTGAGACAATCAAAAATCTCATAAGAGATAACATTTTCAAGAGCAAAGGTGAGACCCAAGATAGTCGGGCTTGCAGGAAGAACGAAGGTTGAGGCCTTGAACATCTACAAAAATCTTCCAAGTTTGGAGAAGCCTTGACCATTAGATCAGTGTCCAAGGAAGCAGAGGAGAAGCGTTGAGAAGGGAACCGATCCTAACTATCGGATCTGAGCACAAGGGGATGATATTCGTCTGATCTAAGGTAAAGTGCACGAGTTTTAACCTTTATGTGCACAGGAGGGTTGACTGGCCAAAGTCCCAAAGTCCCAAAGTGAAGTGGGGATATTTATCGCCAAGAGAGACAGGTGGTGAAAGATCCACAACACCTAAGCGAGAGCTTGTGGTCAAGGAGAGTTTGAAATTGCCGAAGTAAATCCTGACCGTTGGTCATCAATGGAGGTATGTGTCAACAGATCCGAGGCTCCGAGAAGAATCACTTCAAAGGTTTTAGTTGAGAGTTGAAACTCCTGAAACTCGAAGTCCAGAATGAATCTAGATAGTCAGATCCAGAGAGAAGCATGGTGACAGATCGCGAGCTTTCGGAGGAAAGCATTGGGTGAAAGTGTCGAAGTCTGGAAGAAGATCTCTATCTTTGATCGAGGAGGAGGTCGAAGGACCATTGACTTGGTCTTGGTTGAAAAGTGTCAAAGTCCCGAAGAGGACCAGGGTCATTGATTTGGAGAGGACAGGTGTCAGAAGATCCAACACTACGGAAGGATTCACTCTGGATATTTGTGTTTGTGGAGAGCAGATATAGACCATTGATCGAAGTAGATGCATGTCGTCCGATATACAACTCTAGGTACATAGCACTCTGGGAGAAAGGAGTGAATGAAGGAGCAAGAAATTCCGAAGGTCGGAGAGTTAGAGCTCATCAGAACCATCTATTTGTTGAGGACAGGTGTCATCAGATCTTCTACTCCAGAAGATAGCTACTGACGGAGGAAGCGAAAGCTCAGAGTTGAAACTCCCAAAACCTGAATCATGAAATAAATCACAACCGTTGATTTTGAAAGCTTAGATCTCATTCGTAGATTCGGAAAGGATAGATCTGAGCCGTCAATTCAGAAGCATCGTCAAGGTCATGAGATTGATGGTCTCATCGCATTGTGGGGACTGAAGGTGCGCAAACTTTTAAAAATTTGAGGGCAGGCCGCAATCCAGACCATGGTTTTGGAGAAAGGACACATGGAGGCTCAAGGTGCACTATGGGGTTTAAAGTAGTTTGGTTTCAAACCACCCTTGGTCGTGCCCGCAATCATGTGGTTACGTAAGTCCATCGCCCAAGGTCATATCAAGGAAGGGGCTTATCATAAAAGGAGCTTATGCCCAGACTCTGAGATTTCATAGGCGCAAAGGGGAAGGTCATAGGTACCATTAGACCTACACCCGGAAGTCAAAGGGGTCTGCGTTTAATTACAGAGTGATACCATCAGGGTCTCAGAGATTCGTTTGGCTTCAAAATCGGAGATCCTTGACCAGGAGGTTGGACTGGTTCCCCGACTTTCCAAATAAGAAACCATGAATGGAGATTCCACCCTTTAAGAAAAGTGATAATTTTTATGCCCCCTTGTGGGTGTGTTACAGTTTACATGGTCTCAATTATTATATGATTGGTGATTCTATTTATTTTCTTTTGTGAAGAAATTATTTGTTTCTTCCCTACATTCATGTAGTCGACCAACCATCGAATCGTGTTGGAAGAATGAAAAAATATTTCTCTAGAAACCATATTGTGTAATTGGGATGTAATATCCCTAGGCCGAACCGAATTGTAATGTAAATGAAAATGTACTTAAGATGGTGAGTTGTTTGATATAATTTTGTATGCACCTTTCATGGCATAGTGCACACATGTACTGCGCAGTAAAATGATGAAGTGTGCACATTCTTGGATATCACGCGCAACAAACTAAGTGCACGTGCGATATTGAGGCTAGGTAGCCTTTTGTGTATATGTTTTGTTTTATAGGCTAGTGAGCTAGTTATTATAAGCTAGGATGCTTATATTTTGATTAGGACAGAGAACCTATATGTTAAAGGCCAATGCGCTTGTTTTTGTACATGTCTCATATTTAATATAAAATACATCGTTGCAGGCAGACCGGCCACGATAAAAGATATGGTGGACTAAACTCCACTGGTTAGGGAAAGGGAGGGGCCTAAAAGTTAAGGAAAAGGGCTAAGCTAGGGAGCTTAAGCCAAAAAGGAATATTACATTAATATTTCTTAAAACATAAAGTATGGATAATTATTTTATCCTAAGTTCTAAAGTTGGGGACAAGTGGGCCAAAGTAGCTCCCAACATGAAAAGTGTCAAGTTGGGGACATGCATACATATTGTTGGGATTTAATTCATTTTCCCATCTTTTCCATGATCTTTTCCATCATTATTCCCATAGTTTCTTCCATCATTCAGTCATCCAGTCAATCATCCATGAGCATGCACACACCCATTGAGTTATCCTTTGTATCTTCATGACTGTACCTGAACCTATATCCATAGCCATTTGGTGTTCGTGTAGTTGGTTAGCTTGGGAGATGGACTGAAGAAGCGGGTTTTCAGGCCCGTGGGATATTGAAGAGGTGTGTTGTCAGGCCCGTGAACAATTTCTCTCTGGGTGAGAGAATTGTTGGGAATTGATTTCCTGAAGGTGTTAAACTGCAACTACAGTTCTCTGAGAGTTCATGTCTGTCTTGTTGTTGAAGCCCGAAAAGGAAGTGGGGCAGCTGAAGGACTGTTGAGCAAAGAAGGGGCACACTTCTGGGGGTGGGACAGCATGTGGGGAATGAGGGACTATAGGCTATTAGTTTTAGTTGGCACCTGAGACATAGTCTTTTCTGTTGTCTTTAAGCTTTTAGCCTGGTTAGGAATCCCTTTACTCGGGTTGAGTTTAGTCCCAGCTCGGGGGTGACTCACTGTTGAGAGTGATGAATAGTGTGGTCTAAGGCTGGGAGGTTTGTGGAAGGTCTGCACACAGTTGGTGACATTCTTACCAGGATAAGTGCCAATTGTGTGATAAATTTACATGGTGCATTGTTATTTACATGCTTATTTTTATGGGTTATCATATGTGCGGTTATAACTGTGTTTATTTTTATGGGTATTTCCTGTATATGCTACATGTATATGTTTACTGTTACTTCAGTGTGAATACGTGTATTTACATATGTATTTGTATGTTTACATTTTATATATAATCCTTCCGCAAGAGTTCTGTGTGTGTATATATTAATTGCATGCAGTTCAAAAAAAAATTGTGGCATAGCTCAGTTGAATGTTGGGTATGTTACAGTATGTTCCACAGAGAGAACAATAAGAGTTCTCTGGCGTAGCGTGGCCCGGCATGGATGGCTGAGGACGTTACATGGGATATTCTAACATTGTAATTCATGATAGTGTCCTCAACATCTTATGTGTTTGGGTTGGTAAATGTTGGTTTCCCCGTAGACCCTTTGTATATTATAAATTTTCCCCATACTCCAACTTATGAGGGAGGAAAACTTTTCAAGAGGTGTTTTTATATGTCATTGTGATGCCCTCTCTTACATTTGGTTCGGTGCATAAGCTCATTCCTTTTGATCTTGCCTTCTTAGGAGAGCTTGAGAATAATATATCATTATACATTTGAAACAAAACCTAGTTTTATTAAGTGGATTGGTCAAAAAAAAATAAAAAATAAAGAATCTAATTTTAATGAATTACTTGAACGAAAATATTTAAATGCTCAAAATTCCACTTAATTGCTAATAATATTATCCATTAAGGGCCTACAAGAATTGGTTCTCCCTAGTGAAATTTGACATATGTTAGTCATTCAAATAATAATATTTGAAAATGAACCATAGGGAACCACAACTTTCAAGAGCACTAAAAGCTATGGAAGCTATCATTGCCCTGCCCTAACTACTAGCTATGGTGGCTTCCAAATAAATTCAAGATTGCTTAAATAAATAGAGGAGAAATTATACCTAAATAAATTCAAGATTTTGCTTAAATAAATAGAGGAGAAATGATACCTAAAGATTGATTTATGTAAAATCAGAGGTTGAAGGTGGTTTTTGTATTCATTATTCAAATCCAAACAACTGATAGATATGTGTGGCAAATACACGAACATTCCCAACTCCCTTCCTTATGAAATTTAGTTAAAACGTACAATAACCTTGGGTGACAAAGTTAACACTTTGACATTCTTTCAAATATCTTTGAAATGGTAGCGTGCTTAAATAATGTTCTATAACCACCTACCCTCATAAATTTGTACATGTGATATTAGGCTTCATTCAAAATCGACCATTTAACTATACCACCTTTTGGTGCCATGGAGTTCTTTGAATGTTTGAAGAGGGTGATGCCCTAATTGGCTAATTCATTGGGCCTCAATGCCTTTAGGTAATTTTAGCTCCTCAAAACAATTAGTGGACTTTATTTGAAAGCCCCCAATGGAGCATACTTAAACCTTGAAAGAATGGTGGGACCTACTTTTAGCTGAGGTAGTGGGCTCCGAAATAAAATTCATTAGGGTCCGGGAGACTTAGCGGATCAGAGGGTTTTAAAATATCTCGAAAGATTCTAATGATAAAAGGTGGGAGCACCCACCTTTTATCATTAGAATCTTTCGAGATATTTTGTCATTATTGGGGCCACCGACCTTTTGTCATTATTGGGTGACATTCGAAAAGGCCCAAACACATTTGTATATGTTAACATTTCGAAAGAGCATGCCGGGCCACGTCCATAAAAAAGTTGGCATGTAAAACAACAATCTTTGAAAAAACAAAGGGGCGGGTGAATGGAGCTTTCTTCAACGAATTTTCTATATAAAACAAGAGCGTGTGAAAGAGAAGTGGGTGGATAAGGGTGGGTGAATGGAGCCTTATACGTGGCATTTTAATTATCTTATATGGATAAGGGTAGGTGAATGGAGCCTCATACGTGGCATTTTAATTATCTTATATGAGGCTCCTACGTGGCATTTTAATTATCTTATATGGATAAGGGTAGGTGAATGGAGCCTCATACGTGGCATTTTAATTATCTTATATGAGGCTCCTACGTGGCATTTTAATTATCTTATGTTTGGCGATCTCCCTCCGAATCCATTGAATTAGAAATCGTTGAAATCCAACAAATAAATAATATAGACCAAATGCATCTACCTGCAATTGCAACATTTGTTGTATATCATTTGAGCAGAAACGACAGGTTTGCAACATGTGTTGTATATCATTTGAACAGAAACCACAGGTTTTATTAGATAACGATACCCCTTGTTTGTCTACTTCAAGATTGTCTGTGATTTGTTAATTTTTTCATGTGTCCTCCTTACACTACCAAATACAACCACCCCAACACAATACCTATCATGGCCCCAAGATTGTCTATGATTTGTTATTTTTTTTCCCTATGTCCTACATAGACACTACCAAATACAACCACCCCAACACAATACCTATCATGGCCCCTTTCGTTTGATAATCTACATCTTTGAGGTTTATGAGACAACCCATGCATCACAAGGGAATATGCAACTTTATTTGTTAACGTTGTTTGACTCTTCTATAACAATCCTTAAATGTTTTCCTTTTCCTCCATTGTTTAAGAAACTCAAACTACCCAAAGCCTTAATGCTACTTTACTAACAAGATTGATCAGCTCCAGACTTGCATTGTATCCTACTGAATAGCAAATGTAGTTGTCACTCATTAGGTCACTTAACCTTTTCATTAGTAGGGAGAGGAACTATGTTCGATGGTTGAGACTTTGATAGACAACCCTTGCCATGTGGCCTTATGAGTACATTGAGAGGGTTCATTTTGTCTTCTATTGATGTTGTTGGTGTCGATGCTTAAATTGTTGGCTCATCGATCGATTTAACTAGTTCAAAATAATCAATTTCTTAATCAATGTGATAAGATATTAGTGTTGGGTATTGATGTAGAATACTTGGTGTTGGACCAACTTATGATTCAACGACTTACCTTGATGCGCAGATCAAGCTTTGAAGTGGGAGTTTCATTGCATCGATCTATGGGAAATGCATTGCATGGAATCCATTTGTAGACTAGAGCTTCCAACGGTGATAGACATATTTATGAACCAAATTAACATATTGGTGGCAAGGAATTCAAGAAAGTTCACAGATTCATGTGATTCAATTTACTAAAAATGCCCACTCAAACCCTTACATGCATGAAGGAAATAGTTCATCATTGCTTACCCTAATGGACAAATCAAGTTCTAAAGTGGGAGTTGCATGACATCAATTTGTGGGAAAAACATTGCATGGCATCTAGATGTGTGGACTAGAGTTGCCAACAATGATAACCATTTCAAAATAGATATGTGGTTATTCTTTATTTCTATTGCCCAATCAATACTTTGACTATATTATGTCTCTCTCCATCTCTCTCTCTCATATCTATGTGACTTCCAAACCCAATCTAGCCAAGAAACATGAAAGACTACCTTCAAGAATTATTAACCGTTGTAATGACAATTGATAATGGCATTTTGACTCACTAATTCGAACAAAGAATATTGAGGAAGTAAAAATTTAGGAAGGAAAGAAACAAAGACTTAATGAGGAAGAAAGCCCTGATAGAAGAACTAAATCAAAACCAAACAAGTGAAACCAGAAGACTTGTCTAACTTGACCATCTAAAAAGAAAGAATCAATGCAGCAAGGCAATGACAAACCAAGGTCAATGTGTTGTCCAAGAGAAGGAGCCACACCCTAATCAGTAACAAGTGAAAAGGTGGTGCCCCAAGTTTTTCCCAAAACTTAGGGATTGTTCAGGGCTTAACAAATGGTGACACACTAAGTGAATCCATGAATGATTCAATCATATTTTCTAATAGGAAGCCATCAAATTTCAGAAGGAATCATACCTTTAGAGTTTGAACAAATGTTTTCTTTAGGTCCTTCCCTTGTAATATGAACCCAAAGAACCCCAATCTGTTGGATTACTGAGAGGGGGGGTGAATCAGTAATAGCGCAATTGTAATCCTTTTTATCCAAATAAACCAAGTGTTATATCAATGTAGAATTATTATCCAATAATGAGCAATAAGAAATGAACAATCACACACATACACAATACACTAGTATTTTACATGGAAACCCAAATCGGGAGAAAACCACGGAATGCTTTTTCTTATATGTCTTGAAGAATTACATTCATTGGAAGCACCAACTTCCTTTGTTTTCTAGCTGCAACTAGAAGGAGGCTTCAACCCCCTAGTTTCTCAGGCTACAACCTGAGGGAAGCTCCAACTCCCCAGTTCTCTGGCTACAACCAGAAGGACGCTACAATCCCCTATGTTCTCTGGATACAACCGAAAGGTGGCTACAACCACCCATCCTTGCCCCATCTTGCCACCCTGAAGTAGAATGATGGAACCAGTGTCAACCTATCACTATGAAATATACTTTTGTACAACTGTATCAACCTGTACCATTGCCCTGTATCCAATCTGTACAACTACCCTGTAATCAATCTGTACCTGAACTGAACATGTATCTACAAATATACAACATGTACGCGACCTGTAGTGATGTAGCCCGTGTATGTACACACCCTATCTGTTATGCAGCCCGCGCATGTACGTGCCCTATCTGTTATGCAGTCTGTGTGTGCCTTCTGAAAACTAGGGTTTCTCTTTTCTTGAAAACTTCTGACCTTCTGTAACTTCTTTCACATAGATATGTAACCTGTCACTGTATGCAGACTGTAAATGTTTCATGCACATGCATCCTTATACATAACCTTTACTCAAGGAAAGTATGTCTCTCTCTAGTCATAGGTATGTGTAATCATGAACAAGTATAATATCCCTCACATGATCTTAGTCATCAAACCGTTTATGATATTCAACTTCTCAATACATCAACTAGTACACAAATACAAGCTCTCAACCATGTACCATAAAGACCCTTAGCCATATGCCAAGAAATACAATATGTGCCTCAACAAAAAGTATCAATAATAAATATACCAGCACTGTATTTCTGTATATCTGACTTATACAGAAGATCCCATGTAGTCACTAGTCTCTCTAGGGAGAATTCTCAAATATCCATTTCCATTCCTCATGCATACATCAAAATCCAACTATTCATAGAAATAAGACATACCTTTTGAACCAATGGATGGATCTAAAGTATCTGAGCACTTTAGACCTTCCTGGGAGCTTGATCTCAGAATCTAGAACCTCTGCATCTTCATCTCTTCAAGTTTCCATGGATTTACCAACATGTACGCACCTTGTACACAGACAACCCGTGTATAACTCAACATGTACAAACCTTGTACACAGACAACCCATGTATAACTCAAAATGTATGCACCTTGTACACAGAAAGCCCACATACACCTCAGAAAACAGGGTTTTGCTGTAATTCCGAGAATTTCACCGTCAACCCTTCATGCTACCTCAGACGTTCACCACTTCAGATGTATCCACAAGTATTTACAAGAAGCTTTACACAATAAAATAAATATACAATATGTACAAGTGTATTTTTTATGAGTGAGCTTTGTCTCTTATTTATATCTTCATTTAGCCTTATGCTTTCCTTATTTTAGGGCTTCTTCATTTAAAATAATTTATTTTTGCAAAGCACTTTGACTCTTGGGGGCTTCTATAAGACTCATGAGGGTTCTCCAACTTCATATGGTCATAACTCTCTAACCGTGAGGACTTATGTGACATTCCACATACCACCAGAAATGGCATGACAAGCATTATCCATCTAGGATAGTTTCACTCACAAATTCATTGTCTTTCATCACATTATTCCTCAAATAAGCATGGGTTCTCTCACTCCGCAAAGCATCTTCCCATGAGGGCTTTCACCATAAGGGGACCACTTTTGAGTTCATCCATTTTTACTTCTTATCAACCATGAAAAGACAATAATGAGTCATATTTACATCAAACAATCTTGGGTCCATTACCCAAACCTTGTGCTACGGGGCTTTCTTCAAGGGTTGACATCAATGAAAACGAACCTTAATCAACAATGACCCCCTTTGGCATTGATGGCAACACTCTCATGCAATACTGAAATCATATCACTCATGCTTCCCCTAGAACCATAACTCTGTCCTTTGTATCTGATTAATCTGCTACCCTTGGAACGATGCCTCTGTCCTCTGCATCTGATAAATCTCTCCCCCTTTGTCATCAATGACAAAGGTATCTTTCCATATAGGGTTGCTCCCCTTGATTAAATTGTCCTCTTATGGTGCTTCCTCGTGTAAATATAAGACATATAAGATAAGAATTCAAAAAGCATTCATTTTGGAGTAGAAATAAGTCCAAGTCTCTGGCGAAGATATTCAGATGATTCTCGTGGAAGTGGTTTTGTGAAGATGTCTGCCACTTGTTCTTTTGTGCCAACATTGATCTGGATTTTATGAGTAGAATGAAATGACTACATATTATTACCAGATGCTTAACACAGAATAATAGAGATATAGTAAAACTGGTTTTCTATTCAATAAGGAAATAAGCTGAAACTGTAAAATGCGGCGGAAAACAAGCTTGTTGGAATGGTGGCAGCTTATCTATGAGAAGAGATGTAACGGTTGTGCTCATTCACAAGAAGATGATTACAATGAGGATCTCAATTCCTTTTTACAATAAACAGGAGATTCAAAAACCCTAAACATCCAAAAACCTAACCCTAGGAGATGAAGCGCCAAAAGTCATGTGGGCCCCGTTTGGGTAAGTCAATACATCAACTTTCTGGGGTCGTAACTTTTGCATACGATCTTCATTTTAGGAATATGATATCCCATTGGAAAGATCTATCTGAGGAATACAATAGTTGCATAGAATTTCATGTTGAAATTTTGCAACCGCAACATACCCCAAAAAAACATCGTTTAGGGCCTCAAAACGGCTTCGAAAGTTCATGATCCGAAAAACTGCTAAAAATAGTAAATTATCAAAATTGCTAGAAAGTTGTTTTGAGCCAGTTGGACCACTGATATACACCTGGATCAATCCTCCCTCCTTAGGAAGAAATGGTCTCCATTGCGTTGAGTTCCCCCATCATATGAGGAAATTTCTGATGAATTTGGCCCTGGGTGAGCCACTTGCCTTGGTGCAGGAGCTGCCCTGCTTTGACGACTCGATAAAGTTGGATCCTTTGTTGTCAAGTGCCCTTGATTTGTGTGTCCACAATATGATCATTGGATGCCTGTTGTATGCAGTCGAGGTTGAGCTATGTTGGTGTCAGTTGTTCTGCTATGTCTGAGGTGTCCAATAATGGTGGGAAATAAGGCCGAAGGAGGTCCACGTTGAACACTGGGTGCAGGCCAAGGAAAGGAGGAATGTTGAGCTCAAAAGAATTATCCCCCAGAGCCTTGGTGATGGTGTATGGCCCTTAAAGGAGTGGGTGAAGCTTCTGATGGGGTCCTGTAAGGCATTCTTTCTGCAAGTGCAACCAAACTTTGTCACCCACCTGAAACTTATGTGGAACCCGATGTTGATCATGGCGTTGCTTGTACTTGTCATTGGACTTCTGTAGGATATCTTGAACCTATTGGAAGATGTGTTGGATCCTCTCAATGAACCGGGTGGCTTTGTCAGCCTCAGTTGGAGCAGGAGAGGAGTCGGTCGAGGTGACTGCAAGGGGAAGTGCAACATCTATGGGACCCAATGGTTGGAATCCCAACCCCACTTGAAAGGGGCTATGGTCGGTTGAGCTATGCAGGGCTCAGTTGTAGCTATTTTGGACATAGGGAAGACTCTCATCCCATGTGCGAGGGTGCTTGGAATTATACATGTGTAGGATATGCACGATCATTCGATTTACGAAGTCGGTTTGGCCATCAGTCTGGGGGTGGAAGGCCATGGATTTGGTGAGCTTGGTGTCCAACAGTGACCAGAGGCTCAACCAGAATGTGCTGAGAAATCGACTGTCCCAATCTTAGACAATGGTTTGTGGGATTCCAAAATGTACCCAGACTCGTTCAAAGAAGAGCTTGGCAGTGGCTTCTGTTGTGATACTCTTCTTGCAGGCAACTAGAATCACCATCTTAGAAAAGCGATCAACAACCACAAAAACACAGTCATTTCCCCGCTTGGTGGATGGGAGGCCTGACATGTAGTTTATTGAGATGAATTCCCATGGCCTATTAGAAGTCAGAAGAGGGGTGTACAGGCCCTGTTTCTTAATGGTTGGTTTGGTAATAGCACAGGCAGTTCAAGACCTGATATACTTGCTGACCTCCTGTCGAAGTTTCGGCCAGTAGAAATGTTTTTGTAGCATCACCACTGTCTTTTCGACATTGAAGTGTCCTGCTACCCGATTGTAGTGGGATTCCCAGATCATCTTCGCTCGCTCACTTGATGGAACACAAATATGACCTAGAAGACACAACAACACATCTTGAAGATGGAAATTATCGACCAATGCCTTTCCTCCCAACATTTGGTAGGTGGTGGCGAAGTCCGGGTCTGTCTCATAGAGTTGGGACCATCCAGATGTCTCATGGCCACAAGAGTCTAGCACTGTGGTGAGTGCCGCGACTGGTGGTATGCTGAGGCAATCAACGATGCGGTTGGTGCTTCTTGTTTTATACTTGATGTTGAGGTGGAATTGTTGCAAGTATGTGGACCACTTTTGATGGCGGTCATTTTGCAATTTTCCTTGTGTCTGCATGAACTGCAGTGGCTTATGATCAGTGTGGATGACTGTCTCCCTCCCAAGAATGTAATGTCTCCACTGGCGACAGGCTTTCACAATGGAGTACATCTCTTTGTCGTAAGTAGGGTACTTACGGACAACATCTAATAGTGTCTCACTATGATAGGCCATGGGGTGGCTGTGTTGCGTGAGAACGACACCCACAACATAGTCTGAAGCATTAGTCTCAATCTCAAAGGGTCGTTGCAGGTTTGGTAGTGAAAGTACTAGGGCTGAGCACAAGTGTTGTTTCAAATCATCGAATGCTTGTTGTTGGGGCCGGCCCCACGCAAATTTTGTCTTACCACCACCCTTAGTTATTTGGCTGAGGGCCCATGCAATATGGGAGAATCCCAACACAAACCTGTGGTAGAAATTGGCAAGGCCCAAGAAGCTTTGAAGCTCAATGAGTGTGGTTTGGGTTGGCCAGTCATGGATGACTTGGATCTTCACTGGATCCACATGTACGCCATGTTGATCAATGATGTAGCCTAGTTAATGGACCCTGTCTATGCCGAAGGAGCATTTTTCCAAGTTGGCGTATAGCTTGTGCTGCTGCAGGGTGTGCAGAACCTGCTGAATATGATGCAAGTGTTTGGCCCAAGTCTTGCTATAAATGATAATGTCATCCAGATACACCACTACAAAATTATTGGTGATGTTCATAGGATATCGTCCATCATCCTCATGAAAGTGGTTGGAGCATTTGTCAGACCAAAGGGCATGACTAACCATTCAAAAAGTCCTTCCTTTGACTTGAAGGCGGACTTTCTTACATCTGTCTGTTCTATCGGGACCTAGTGGTAGCCAGACTTCAGATCAATCTTACTAAAGTATTTGGCCCCCATGAGTTGATTAAGGAGATCGTCGATTCGGGGAATTGGGTACCGGTTTTTTACTGTGATTTTATTGAGAGCCCATTAATCAATGCAAAGTCGCCAGGTTACATCTTTCTTTTGTACTATCACGACTAGGCTCCTACAAGGTGATGAGCTGGGATGGATGTTCCCCTTGTGGAGAAATTATTCGATCTGTCGCTTGATCTCCTCATTCTTTAACAGAGAGCAGTGATAGACTAGCCCATTGGGAAGTGGTGCATCGGGGGTCAGATCGATGGGGTGCTTGACTTGGCAGTGCAGAGGTACCCCGGTAGGTGAGGAGAAGATATCTGAGTATTCTTCCATGACCTTATCTACTTGCTTCTGCTATGTGAAGAGGTCGGCCACAGAGACCCTGGATGTGGCTGTGATTTTCCTCTCATTCTGAGAGTGAATCATGAAGAAGACAAACTTCCCCGTCTGAGACATGACCTTCCTGCATTTCCTAGCAGAGATCAAGGAAATAGCACTAGGTGGGACAACCTCGGGTATCCTGTACAATTTCCTGTTCAAAGTAATAATAACACTATGAGCCCTAGACTCATATACAACATGACATTTCCATAAATAAGGTTGTCCCAAAAGAACATCACAAACTTCAAGAGGAGCAACATCACACAATACCTCATCTTTGAAGGGCTTTATGTCGTACGACAGTCGACACTATTGGCTAATGCGACGATCGCTTCCTTGGTGGAGCCATCCAATGGTGTAGGGTTGTGGGTGCAGCATTGTCGGCAGGGCCAACCGCTTGATGACCTCTGCTTAAATGAGGTTCTTTTGGCTAACACTATCAATGATGAAGTGCAATGGGGTACCTTTTACCCACATATTTGAATGGAAGAGGCACTCTCCTTCTTCTGGCTCATCTGGTTCACCGTGCTGGAGCTTGGTGGTAGCAACGGTGGCACTGGGTTCCGCATCAATGATCCGTCTTCCCCTTTCTGGTTCTGACTCAGAGTTAGAACCCGCATCTGATTCATATGCTTTCACTTCAGCCACCAGCGTCTACTTTGAGCCGCAATCAACAGTGTTATGCCAAGGGATCTTATGGAGGTTGCACCACTTCCCGGTATCTTTCTTTGTCTTTCCGGTGTCCTTATTTTCTTATGGCTTGGACTGGTTGTCCTGATACTATCCATCTTTGCTCTGTCCTTTGTTCTGTGGGTTGGAGCCACCCTTTCCTGGATTTTGTTGTGTGGGGTTCCTCGGCCCAAATTGTCGCGTCTTTTGTTTGAGCTTCTGCTCAATTTTGACGACATATCGGTAGGCTGTGCCCAAGGATGAGATGTCTTGAAATTCCATTTCTATCTGGATGTATCTATGTAAAGAAATGTGATACTTGAGCACCAGATGTTGCTCCGAATCTTTGATACCCAACTTGGTGCACAAGGTATGGAAGATATTTGTGAAATATGGCACTACTTGGTCTCTTTCTTTCCGCAGTGTGGTCCATTTGGTATACATGTCGTCATAAATTCTGAAGGGTAGTATTGTTCCTTAATATCATTCCTGAAGGATTCCCAGGTGTCCATGACTGTAAATAATGAGGGTTCCTCTGTTTCCTTTTTCTCACAGAAAGTTTCCCACCAATATTTGACATGGGGAACGACATTGAGGAGCGCAAAAGTAATCTTTTCTCTATTCTAAAAGTTATGGACAAAAAAATATCCTTCTAGTAGATTCAACCACTTGTCTACAACATCTGCGTTTATCTAACCTTCAAATATAGGAATATCAAAGTTTATTTGTACCTTGAAGAGGGCGGTGCCTCCGCTCGAAGAAGATGCGTCGCCTGTTGGTAGCTGTCGAAGGATTTGCGCAAAATTATCCATCATCTCGTTCCTCTATTGCGTGAGGGCTTCCTCAATCAACAACTTGAAAGGATATCTTGTCCCATCATCTTTATTTTCTCCTTCCATGAGAGGTCGCTTGGGTGTGCGAGAGATTTTGTCCTCAAGAGAAACAAGCTCGAGACCCAACTCTTTGTACTCCGACCTCGTTGGGGACACGCATTAAGACGACAAGGAGAAAACAGCTCTGATACCACTGATCCAGATTTTATGAGCAGAATTAAATGACTACATATTATTACTAGATGCTTAAAATAGAATAATAGAGATACAGTAAAACTGGTTTTCTATTCAACAAGGAAATAAATTGAAACTGTAAAATGCATCGGAAAACAAGCTTGCTGGAATGGTGGTGACTTATCTCTCAAAAGAGATGTGACGACTATGCTCATTCGTAAGAAGATAATTACAATAAGGCTCTCAATGCCTTTTTACAATAAATAGGAGTTTCAAAAACCCTAAACATCCAAAAACCTAACCGTAGGAGATGAAGCGCCAAAAGTCACGTGGGCCCCGTTTGGGTAAGTCAGTACATCAACTTCCTGGGGTCGTAACTTTTGCATACAATCTTCGTTTTAGGCATATGATAGCCCATTGGAAATATCTGTCCGAGGACTACAACAGTTGCACAAAATTTCATCATAAAATTTTGCAACCGTAACATACCCAAAAAAACTTCGTTTAGCGCCTCAAATCGGCTCTGAAAGTTCAGGACCCGAAAAACTGCTAAAAATAGTAAATTATCAAAATTGCTAGAAAGTTGTTTTGAGCCAGCTAGACCACCGATATCCACCTGGATCACACATACTCAACTCTGATGTTCTTTTCTACAACCTTCTCCTGTAGAAAGTGATACTTGATTGGTATGTGCTTCGTCTTGGAGTGCATCACCGGGTTCTTCGAGATCCTGATGGCGCTTGTATTATCAAAATAGATTGGAATGGGCTCATCATAGTCAACTTGTATATCTGTCATAGTTTGTTTCATCCAAAGAA
>JZKD02S0522538.1:281941-294222 GCA_000966675.3 Picea glauca
TTCCATAAATAAGGTTGGCCCAAAAGAACATCACAAACTTCGAGAGGAGAAACATCACACAATACCTCATCTTTCAAGGGCTTGATGCCATATGACAATTGACACTGTTGGTTGACGCGAAGATCGCTTCCTTGGCGGAGCCATCCAATGGTGTAGGGTTGTGGGTGCAGTGTTGTCGGCAGGGCCAGCCGCTTGATGAACTCTACTGAGATGAGGTTCTTCTGGCTACTGCTATCAACGATGAAGTACAGTGAGGTGCCTTTTACCCACATCTATGAATGGAAGAGGCACTCTCCTTCTTCTGGCTCATCTGGTTCACCATGTGGGAGCTTGGTGGTAGCAACAGTGGCACTAGGATCCGCGTCAATGATCTGTATTCCCCTTTCTAGTTCTAACTCAGAGTCAGAACCCGCATCTGATTCAGAGGCTTTCACTTTGGCCACCAGCATCTTCTTTGAGCGACAATCAGCAGTGTTATGCCAAGCGCTCTTATGGAAGTCGCACCACTTCCCGATATCTTTCTTTTTCTTTCCGGTGTCCTTCTTTGCTTGTGACTTGGATTGGTTGTCCTGATACTGTCCATATTTTCTCTGTCCTTTGTTCCGTGGGTTGGGGCCACCCTTTCCTGACTTTTTTTGTGAGGGGTTCCCCGACCCAAATTGTCACGTCTTTTGTCTGAGCTTCTACTCGATTTTGACGACATATCGGTAGGCCGCACCCAAGGATGAGATACCCAGAAATTCCATTTCGGTCTGGATGTATCTATGAAAAGCACCATGATACTTGAGCACCAGATGTCTCTCTGAATCTTTGATACCCAGGTTGGTGCGCAAGGTATGGAAGATATTTTTGAAATGTGGCACTGCTTGGTCTCTTTCTTGTCGCAGTGTGGTCCATTTGGTATACAAGTCATCATAACTTCCGACATGGTAGTATTGTTCCTTAATAGCATCCCTGAAGGATTCCCAAGTGGTTGTGACTGTAAATAATGAGGGTTCCTCAGTTTGCTTTTGCTCATAGAAAGTTTCCCACCAATCTTTGACATGGGGAACAGCTTTGAGGAGTGCAAAAGTAATCTTTTCTCTATTCGAAACGTTATGGACAGAGAAATACCCTTCTATTATATTCAACCACTTGTATACAACATCTGCATCTATTTGACCTTCAAATATAGGAATATCGAAGTTTATTTGTACCTTGAAGGGGGCGGTGCCTCCACTCGAAGAAGATGTGTTGCCTGTTGGTAGTCGCCGAAGGATTCGCACGAAATTATCCATCATCTCATTCCTCTGTTGCGTGAGGGATTCCTCAATAAATAGTTTGAAAGGATCTCATGTCCCTTCATATTTCTTTTCTCCTTCCATGAGAGGTCGCTTGGGTGTGCGAGAGCTTTTGTCCTCAAGAGAAACAAGATCGAGACCCAAATCTTTGTATTCCGACCTCGTTGGGGACATGCATTAAGACGACAAGAAGCAGACCACTATGATACCACTGATTCAGATTTTATGAGCAGAAGGAAATGCCTACAAGTTATTACCATATTTTTAACACAAAATAACATAAATACAGTAAAACAGGTTTTCTATTCAATAAGGCAATAAGTTGAAATTGTAAAATGCAGCGAAAAACAAGCTTGCTGGAATGGTGACGGCTTATCTCTGAGAAGAGATGTGATGCCTATGCTCATTCACAAGAAGATGATTACAATGAGGTTCTCAAGGCCTTCTTACAATAAACAGGAGTTTCAAAAACCCTAAACATCCAAAAACCAAACCCTAGGAGATGAAGCGCCAAAAGTCATGTGGGCCCCATTTGGGTAAGTCAGTACATCAACTTCTTGGGGTCGTAACTTTTGCATACAATCTCCGTTTTAGGTGTATGATAGCCCATTGGAAAGATCTATCCGAAGAATACAACAGTTGAAAAAAAATTCAAACCCCAAAAAACGTCGTTTAGGGCCTCAAAACGGCTCTGGAAGTTCAGGACCCGAAAAACTGCTAAAAATTGTAAATTATCAAATATGCTAGAAAGTTGTTTTGAGCCAGCTGGAAAAGGTTGGTGGCCACCGATATCCACCTGGATCAAGTATGTACAACTATTATGATGCTACCAGTTGAATGGTATGTTTTTTCTCAAGACCATTTCCTTCAATACCTCCCTAACTAGGAGGGAGTGTTGATATTATGATAGTTGTGGAAGGTATTTACCTCCACATGTAACCCTGATGAGAATAAAATATTCCGAGAAGCAAGAAGAAACCCTAAAGCATTAAAATTAACCCTAGACGACAAGTCGACCCAAGGAAATAATTAATATTAAGTATTTAGCCTCCAAAATGAGAAGTTGGCCCAAATAGCTCAGGAAACAGTATAAATACAAGTAGTCAGACCTCATCTTGAACACACAGCTCAGAATTTCAGCTAGGAAGAGGTGCGCATTGTAGAAACTGGGCAAGTGTGCAAGTCTGGGGAGCGACAGCAACCAACAGCTGCTGCAATCTGTATTCCTGGTTTAGGCTCAAACTTTCTGTTGGTTATAGTTGGACTTTCTGATCAGTCTTGGTTATATTTTCTTAGTGCATTAACCTTGGTTGGCTATTGGTTTTCTTCCGGAATCATTCTCCATCAAGGTTAAGGTGCTTGAGGGTGGTTTCAGCCTATGGTTGGGTGACAATATCGTTATATTGTCTATAGTTAAATGAGCACATCCATTACTTTCTAACAAAAACAACTAAGAATCCTCAAGGATTCTTGCTTCAGTATGGGTATGCATGTTAATATCGATAAGACTAAGTTCATGATTATTAAATCAAATAAGATACCTTATGGTGCCTTCGTATATGAAAACAACAACTTGGAGGAAGTGACTTCATACAAATAACTTGGAATTGATATTCACCACAATATCAATTAGAATTATAACATTGAGAAAAGGATTATTGGGGGTGTTGGTGTTAAATATTATCAATTAATTAATTACCCAACTATTTAATTGTCAACCCGAGGAGTTTGTAATCTTAGAGGTGCAAGCGCAGGAAATATAGGATTAAAGTGAAACTAGCTTAATCTAATGCTTGAAAAGGAAAGACACAACTAAAATTGAATCTAACTAGTTAAGCAAGAAATTGCATGAAATAAATCTAATTAAGAAAGCATGAAAATGAATGAAATGAATCTAACCATGAAAGCATGAAATGAACCTAATTAGGAAATCATGAAACTGCATAAAAGAAAAATAATACATAACAAGTTGTTGGACACACCGACTACATTGAGAGGGTGGGTGAACACTGTAGGACACTTTTTCCCAAAAACTTCCCTTTCACAAAAACTCTTTAGTTAGAAATCACCATTAACTCATTATGTATTGATGTCATTTATAACCAGTTAAATGTTAACATACATCAACAACATATCATCAATAAATCATCACCACAAGGAACACAAAGAACATAAGATGTATGTACAATTTTCTTTTTATTATGGACTACAATCCTTCGGTTATCAACAACAACTGAATAGAGTAAAACTCTTCAAGAGC
Organism: Picea glauca; assembly: GCA_000966675.3. Classification (NCBI taxonomy): domain Eukaryota; kingdom Viridiplantae; phylum Streptophyta; class Pinopsida; order Pinales; family Pinaceae; genus Picea; species Picea glauca. The sequence continues at coordinate 285,482 of JZKD02S0522538.1, forward strand.
ACCAACTCTATAATGCAAGACTCAACTTACACCCTCAACACCAATTGAGATGAGGAAAAAATCCTCAACAGATATCAATCTGTCAATAAGTACGTGACCTGTCGGTAGTGCGACATGCGTAAGTATGTGCCCTACCATTAGTACAACTATCTTATGTACGCGGCTAGTCTGTACTACAACTTGCGTATCACTTCTGAGAAATTAAGGTTTTCTATTCATGATGAACTTAGATCCTCTGCAACCTTCAATCACATTATCTTTTGTCTTTCATTGCCTAATCCCCATAACCAATCACAACACATCCAAGATCTCCAATAACTTACTCATGCTCCTCAACAATACATTATGAGTTCTACTCAATCATGTATAAGCAATCAACATATTATGGAAATCATATCAATATTGAATCATAAGAGTGTTGCTCACTCTATCAACCAACATAAACCACATCACAACAGCCATAGCAAGAATTCCTTAAGAATTCACCACACAATAAGAAAGAGTATCAAACAGGACAATAATGTAACCATACCAGAATTTCTATGGCAGATCTGAGCCCATAGAATGCAAATCTGGAACCTGCTTCAGTCTTCAAGAGCCTGTCATCATCTCAACCACAAGTCTTGATGAATTCATCCACTATATGTGCCCTGTCCTCATTCATCCCACGTATGTACGGGCCCTGGCTTATTACAGTTCGCGTACACCTCATAAACTAGGGTTTATGAACTTTCGATACTTTTGTCGTCATTATCTCAGACTTGCTGAAACTTTGATGCGTCCATGAGATCCTCTAGGTCATCTCTCTCTCAGAATAGATCTTCAATATATGCTCAAGAGATACACAAGAGATATGAAGGAGATTCCTTTCACAAGAGACCCTTGCCTCTTATTTATACTCTCCAAGTAGCTTCCTTAGAAACATCTTCTAGGTCACTTAACCCACTTCTAGGTCACTTAACCTATTTCTAGGTCTCTTAACCCATTTTCCTCATTTTTAGGGTTAACCACTTTCCATAATTAGAAATTTCTCCATTTCCTTATCATTTAAATATTCCTCCTTGAATTTTTCACCTCACTTTATTATTTAAATAATCCTCCTTGACTTGTCACCATTTAAATAATAATTTCTTCTTTGCAAGCTCTTTGACATTTTTGACCTTTTGGGGATTCAACCCTACATATGAGGGTCCTTCATCTTCGTAGGGCCATAACTCTCAAACCATGAGGAGTTATTTAGCATTCTACATACCACCGGAAATGGCATGATAAGCACTATCCATCTATGGTAGTTTCAATAACAAATTCATTGATCTTCATCTCATTATTCCACAAACAAGCATGGGTTATCCAACCATACTTCTAGGATAACTCAACCGTAAAGCGTCTTCCCATGAGTGATTTTATTATAAGGGGACCACTTTGGAGTTCATCCATTTGTAGTCCTCATCAAACATGATAAGAAACAATGAGTCATCTTTACATCAAACCAACTATGCATCATATATCAAAGAAACCACATCGATCTGTATTCATCTATGCATCATATGAGTGAAAACATATGACTATGATTCCACTTGACATCAATCAATACATACTTCATAAATCAATCAATCATTTGGCATCAACCAATTTTTTGACATCAATCCTTTGACATCAACCAATCATCCTTTGGCATCAATAAATCACTTGACATCAATCCTTTGACATCAATTAATTAAACCATTGGCATTGTTGGCATAGGGGCAGACCCAGGGTTCAACGCTACAGCAACGGACCAACAAAACCCTAACTACCATCCCTTTCGGCAACAACTGCGAAGCAGATGAAGTCTCACCTGAGGTAGAGGCAAGGGTGGTTGTAGGACTCCAGTGTCTGCAACCTTAGCTGGGACATAGATCTATGACGGTAACACCTTAACAAGGCACTTAGCGGTTATAGTTCACCAATATCTAGTCTTAGTTTATAGTGCAGTAAACCCTAATTACAGAGAATTGCAGTATTTAACCAGATCTACTATATTCAAACACTAAGCACATCCACATAAGCCAGATCTGGTATTCATCCATATTTAGGGAAATGACCAGTCCTACTTCGAGAGGATATGAGGGAGGGGTTATGTCAGTAGTTTCAGGTGACTCAGACACAAGGGGAGTTTCAACATCCTCTTCTGAAATATCCTCTAATATGACCATAAAAATATTTTGTTCCTTACACTTGTGGCCCAAGAAATATTTGTAATCACAATTATAACAAAGGTCTTTGAGTTGGCGTTCATCCATTTCAACACTGGTCAATTTTTGGATCTTTATGGAGCGGAGGGAGTAGTGGGATTTACTGGTTTAGTGTGAGGGATAAAGGATGGTTTTTGGTTTTGAGAAGATACAACCTGTTGTTCTTCTTTATCTCTTTTAGTAGCCTCCACCCAACTTTGAGGCCGAGACATGAGGACATGGGCCCAAATCGCATCCTTGAGGCCACTGATAAAAAACTCTCGGAAAAAATGCATCATACATGCCCTCTATTAGAAAATCCAGGCGCTCAAAATAAGCTATAAAGTCTTCCACTGTTCTTGATTGTTTCAACTTTTTCAAACGACCCAAATGGTTGGTGTCAGTGTCAAAGCATTCATAAATCTCTGCTAAAAATTGTGTCCAAGAAATATACCCTTGACGGGAATTTTTTCTCCATTGCCACCGTTGCCAACATTCTTGATCTATATGGAGAACACCATACTCAAGTTTGGACAAGTCATCTGTAATGTCATATAATGTTCCATTTGGGTTACCCAACCAGTGGGATCCGAGCCATCAAATTTGGTCACATCCACCCACAGAAGGCGCAGGTCACATTGAAAGTGATGGTGTTGAAAGTTAGAGGAATGTTCAGCTTTAGTATCTGAAGGTGGGTCAGATAAAGGGTTATCTATAGGGATATGCATCTTGATGCAGAGCATCAAAACGACATATTCAAGCTAGGTAGTCAGGTCTTGTTTGATTTCCTCCATTGAGGACTGCATGAATGTATTGAGGGTGGCAACATTAGCACTGAGTTGTTTCACTTCTTGTTGGGTCTCAGTGAAATTATATTGCAATATATTGAAGCGAGCTTCTAGGTCTTGGCTACAGGTATGGGCCATGATGATGAGGAAACCGAAATGGGGTGGTTGGGGTCAAAATTTTGTTGAAAAATGATATGTATGAATGTGATAAGGGTGAAGATATGAATCCAATGGAATAGGTTTCAAACAATGGTTCAAAAATTTCCAGACTTTTGTTTCTTTGACACCTGCGGAGTTATACTCTCGTCTGAAGAATACTGCAATAATGAAATGCCCAAATTCTTAACCAGGAAGAAATGTGTATTTATTTGGAAAACCAAACACAGTTGCACGAAAATAGATCTTTTATTTTTTAATTTGTTAATGTTTCCACCCCCAAGGGTTTGGTATTCAAGTATTCTATAGACAAGGGTTTTCCCTGTGCTATAACTCTCTGATATACGTGCAGGGTCCAACAGTAGTACTCGGCCCAATATCTCAGGGCACTAACTAAGGAGGATAGACCATACCCTTATTCATACTACCCAACTACCTAGGTACTAGAGAGCATCTTCCCTAGTGTTGTTCTCGGTGGCACTATAGCAGTCAGGCGGCTGATCGGTTTATCTAAATATGGCTTCAGGTAATCTAGGTTGATCCATACACAGGTGTTTTCTAATGCGCTACTACTCGAAGGGTTACCAACAATGGTTACAAGGGTGGCCAATGGATGTGCGCTTAAGTAAAACTTGTATTTCTTTCATGTATGAATCCCTCAACTGCGGTTTTATGCACGTAACGACATATCTTTGTGGCTTAAAGACGTTGGAATATGTCTCTACCCTGAAAAAAATTTAACCCACACTTTCTGTCGAGGAAAGTTATCTAATACCACTTGTAATATACCAGATATAAAAAGAGTACAGAACATAAATAAAATGCTAGAAATGGAAGAATAAGAACAATATAACTAGAACAATCACCACAATAGCACTGAAATGATATAAGCATAACAACAGAAATAACACTTTGATTCTGAAAGCAATGTTCACGGTTCTCTTCAAGGGGGCAACCTCCAGTTGAGTAGAGCTCTATTACAATAATATCGAAGCTAGGGTTCTCATACCCTCGACTCCTATTTATACTAAATATGTCTATCGAAAGAACCATCTAGAGGAAGATCCTTCTAGAAGCAGAATATTCTATTAGCTCTTCTTACATTCAACTTATTCTATTTTATTGAAAGGCCTTATTAATATTGATCTTTATTACATCTGAATATATTGTTCTACCTATGTGTGGGTTAGGACCCTAACATCGACATAAATCCATATGAACTAATTGGAGTGGTTTCTCTATTGAAGTAGAGCTCTTAGATTTAAACTATGTCCCGGTTAGCTTTCCTACTTGGCAGGGTTTACACACAGAATCTTGTGGCTTTGATATTATTGGAAGATCTTTTACTGCCTCAAGATTTTTTAGCTTGATTAAGTAGTCAAAGTTTAGATTTCCAAGTGTCTTATGCCATAACCAGGTTTCATAATGTTTTCTTAGATGACACTCTTCTCTATCTTATTTCATAACGTATACATTATTATTGTTCCTTATGCCTTTAGCCACCACTTGTACTAAGTTTACAGACTTTATCTTACAATCTTTGGAAGTGAACACCACTTCACATCCTTTGTCACAAATTTGAATGACACTGAGAAAATTATGTTTTAGCCCATCTACAAGTAGAACATCCTAGGCTTTTACTTTACCATTACTCTAACTCACCATCCCTTTACCCTTGATTTTACCTAGTTCATCATTTCCAAAGGTCACATTTCCTATTTTTCTTTTACTAAAAGACATAAACTTATCCTTGTCAACCACAACTTCTTCATCATTTTCATCACTTCCTATGCTTTCATTATCATAATCCTCTTTGGCCATAAGCATAAAGTCATTAACATTATCTTCACAAGAAGAATCACTATCTGTGTCTCCTGAGGAGTCATCATTAATTACACATAAACTTTTCTTTTTACCAAATCTCTTGGATTTGTACTTCTCTTCACCTTCACAGTTCTGGTCCTTCTTCTTGTGTGGAAACTTATATGCAAAGTGACCTATCTTTCCACAGTTAAAAAATTTGAAGGGAAACTTTCCTTGGTATTTGCCTGATACTTTCTTTAGTCTTCTCAAAAAAATTTCTTCAATTTCATCAGGCTCAAAATCCTCATTCTTATCTGCTTTAAATGATGCTTCTCTAGAGGTGGGTTTATCCTTACTAATACTCATTTCATAAGCAGTTAGAGTTCCTAGAATTTGATCAATAGACAAAGTCTTAAGATCATTCAGTTCTCCTATTGCAGAAACTTTTCGATTAAATCTATTTGGTAGAGATCTTAAAATCTTCTAAACTAAAAATAAGTCTTCAATCTACTCACCAAGATCCTTCATGGTATTCACAAGCTCCTCAACTCTTAATAAAAATTTATTAACTATTTCATCCTCATTCATATTTAGTTGTTCAAACTGTAATCTATAGGTTTGAATCTTGGCATCCTTTACGTTCTCATTACCTTCATAATTGCTAATGTGTTTGTCCCACATTTCTTTGGCAGATTCTAAGTGCATAACTTTCATAAATTCTTCTTCTTAAAGACCACTCAAAATAGCATTTAGAGCCTTAGCATTGAAGTTGAATTCTAGTTTGTCATCATTATTAGCTAGTACAACTGGCTTTATATAACCAGTCTCTACCACATCAAAGATATCTGCACCTAAAGCCATTATGTAGGTTCTCATCCTAACTTTCTAGAAGCCAAATTTTGTTCCATTGAACAAGGGGGTCCTATTGGTTGGAGTTCCTTCATGACTTGTCATGTTTACGCTTATTGATCTACCTTTAAATAAAAGGAACTGACTATGATACCAATTTTTGGACAACTAAGAGGGGGGGGGGAGGTGAATCAGTTGTTATTGTGCTAAAACAATTATGCCCATTTCAAACTCTTTACATACCACTCAATGACGATCACAACAATGTAGGGAAGTAAGCAATAGAATATTCAAAATCAATCAAACACACAGAATATACAGATACATATATTTCCCGAGGAAACCCATAAAGGGAAAAACCTCTTCTTCTTGATATGATAAGTAATCTTTATTTTCTATACATTATCATTCTTATGAGCACCAAATCCTTTTGAGGCTACCACCTCTGTTTTACAAGAAACAACTTGCTGAGAGCACCAACTCTCTGGTTTCTCTAGAACCTACTAGAAGGAAGCACCAACTCCCTGAGTTTTCCAACACCAACTGGATGGAAGCACCAACTTCTAGTTACACAGGCATCAACCTATATAATATAGAACAATAGTTCTCCCTTGCACCACCCTACCACCCTGTTTTTTCCGGCTACAACCAGATGGAAGCTAAAACTCCCTGTGTTCAAGAACCCACTTGAAACTCTGAGGACAACAGTCCTCCCTAGCAACACTCTACCACCTTGATTATAAAAAATTTGTTACTGAAACTTATTACAGTGATACAATGTTTGTCAAAAGGCTTACCAGTCTCATCATTGTTCTTCTATACTACTATGCTCTTCCTGCATCAGTGTCTTCCTGCTCGCATCTTCTTGAGCTTCCTGATCTTTTGGTTTGTCTCTTCATGTTCACCTCGGCTTTCTCTTCCTCTCTCAAATATGCATTTCTTTTTTGTCTCTTTCTTTTGCGCTTTCTTCTCTGTGTATTATTTCCATTCTATGTGATATGCCTCTTCTGTGCATTTCAGATGCTACACATAGCACGCTTCTACCCACATGAATAACTCTCAATAGAAGCAACCATCTCTTCTATGTTCTACGTATATTTATCATTCCAAGTCCTCTGCCAGATCATACACCTCACTCTTTGTTCTCTCTAGCGATCATGTTGAGTCTGTTCTTCATCAGTGGTCGTTATCCTAAGATTCTTTGGCTTCTCTAGAAGATACAGTCTTTGACATTTTTCCATCTGTCAATTGTCTCTATCATGAGTCTTCATCCTACTGGTAGTTACCTCGAGACTATTCAGTTCCTCTGGTGATCACCCTGAAGCTCTTCGAATTATATGGCGATTATGCTCAGTGTGTTCATCATCAATGGGCGTTATCCTGAGATTCCTTGGTTTCTCTAGCAGTCGAAAATATTTGTATTCTCTATCAGTTATAGATATTCATCTTTGGCTTCTTTGTCTTCTAAGCCCCTTCCTTCACATGACCACTGGTGGTGACCCAATTGCCTATTAAAAAGGCACTTCCCAATCTCTCTAGTGAGCGCTAGATCTTTTTCACGATATGACCTTGGGCTATGAACTTCACAAGACCACGGGATTGCGGGTGCGTCCATAGGCAATTTGAGGGAAACCTACTTTTCACCCCGCAATTCACTACGAGCCTCTGTGAGTCCTTTCTCCAAAAACATGGTTTTGATTGCGACCCGCTTATGAAAAATTAAGACTCAAGCATGTTCTGGCCCCACAATGTGACGGGACTATCGATCCTACGATCTTGATGGTGATCCTGAAACAGATGGATCAGATTGGGCGGTTTATTTCACAGAAACAAATCTATGGTCAGATTTGATCCTTAAACTTATCCTTTCATTGTTCAATCCAGTGGCTAGGAATTAATCAAACATTGAGATGGACGTCTATCAGAACTTCGCCCTTCGGAAATTCAGAATTTCAACTTCTCAAACTTACACTATTCTTCCATTGTACTATCATCAATGGTTGAGAATGCACTTGAAGTGATCTTTCAGATTGGACAACTCATGTTCTTGCTAACGTGGTCTACCACATGTCCTTGTTGAGCTGGTCTGCTAACGTGTGTGAGACGTGTAGGCATTGTAGTGGAATGTTGAGGTAGAGCGTGGTAGTGGAGTGTGACATGTAATGGGTAGTGGAGTGTGACGTCAGAGCGCAGAGGTGGTATGTATGAGTGGTTGTTGGTTGTGGAGCCTAATTATCTTATTGATTTAGAGGTCTTTTACTTTCATCCGTGTTTATACCCCATAAAGTATTTACACCCCATAAGTATGTACACTCTTCCATGCGGGGGAGTACAGAGGGGGGGTACCCCCTCTATGGGGTCAGGGGGGGCTATCCCCTCGGCTGGGGGGTCTGGGGGAAAGCGGCCCTCCAGTGTCCCCCGAAGCAAAAATTTCCTTGTAAAAGTATATTGTAATTTCATTGTAAATCTGGACCGTTCATTATAAGGTTGAAGATCTAACGATAGAGATTATGTTAGGGTTTTTTGCCCTAGAAGGCAACCCTCTTTTATGAGGGAAATGTATTGCAGCTATGTATGTTGGCGAGTATTGTATTCTGAGAGAGGATACTGTGAGAGAAAGAAGAGGAAGTTACAACGGTTTTTGATGTAGGTTGTATCCCTTCATTTTGCTGGATAATAATAAAGAAAGGACCTGGCAATTTCTCTGGTGGACATAGCCCACACTAGGTGAACCACGTAAATCTGTGTCTCTCTTGTATTGTGTATCTTCAGTGTTTTGTTTCCACATTTATTTTATTTTATTGCTCCACGGTCTTGTTTTTCTAACAACTGGTATCAAAGCATAAGGTAACTCGCAGGAAAAGAGGGTTCCTAGTTCGAGTGGGAGCAATGTCGGAAGATGGAAAGTTTAGGGTCGAGAAATTTAACGGCC
>JZKD02S0522539.1:0-16712 GCA_000966675.3 Picea glauca
AGCGTCTGTTAAAACATTACAATCGGGAGCCTCGCTCTACCATCGATACTTACAAAATACAAAAACTGAGCCTATATACTCAGGAAAATTTGCCTAACAGAGGCGTGCCCAGTCATCCAGGGCTCGGTGTCTTTTCAGTCAATTTCGTACTGAAATCCTTCTTCACACGCCACCTTAACTGCGCATGGCTCCTGTAAGGAGGGTAGCTTTCATTTAGTGCCGAGCTAGCTGTGCAGACTTCTTTGTCTCTTCGAAGACTTCGGCATGGCTTCTTTGGAAAAAACGGTACACAGGACCCTTTCGAGCAGACCGCTTGCCAGACCCTCCATATCTCACACTTAATGAATGAAGGGAGGTTTCAACCACCCGTTCATGCCTTCATTTACTCCAAGCGAGACACCAGATTGAGATTGGATCTGATGGCGCCTGGAGGTCGCGATGATCTCCTCTGTAACTGAACTCGGTGCCTTTGGCCCCTCTTGCACAACTCTCTTTGTCTCCCAAGTGACCACGGGCTATGACCCTGTGCTTACTCCCAAAGGTGTTTTTGGCGTTCGCGGATATGAAGGGGCTGATCCATGCTTCTTGAAATCGCGATGAGTGAAACGCCGAGACGGCTTAATCTGACGCCACGCGTCCTTCAAATCTGATGGTCCTAAATTCACCCGACGCTGCTGCAGGCCCCAGGTCCTAGACGCTCTCGTCACTTCGTGCATCGGGGATATGAAGGAGCTGCTTCTTGCACTACAAAATCGCGATGGGCGAGAAGGCAGGGAGCCTAATCACGCACTAGGTGTCCCCTTTAGATGGACGGCTGAGACTGCTCCTCGATATTGTGGGCCCACATTTGGGCGCTTTCGGCGCTTCGGAGTTCGTGGATAGGAAGGAGAAAGTCTTCCTGCTGTGAAATCGCGATGGGCAAGAGGCCGGGAGGACCCAATCGTGCACCACGTGTTCATCTAGGATGAATGACTGAGATTACTCTCGGTGATTTGGGGCCCATCTCATCGAATGATAAACATTAGCGCCCCTCCTTTAGGTCTACTCCTTTGTGACCAGGCGCCAAAACCATGAGCCTAATTCTGGGCGCTTTCGGCGTTTCGAGATTCGAGGTTTCGAGAGGTGAAATGACGAGGAGCGCTTACCCCTCGAACTCTCGAATGCCGACGTGACACGGATGTACGTCGCGCGTCCTTCAGATGAACGACCCAGATAACATTCGTTATTATAAAGGGGGCTCCCCCCATTCAAAGGCTCGCTTGATGTGACCTGGTGCTAGGACCGTGGGCTTGGCTCCAAAGGTGCTTTCGGCGTTTTGCTGATCGACGATTTCAACTGTAAAGAATGGGAGGCTCCTTGTCTCCCGAGACGCCGATCCCTGAAATGTCGACTGACTGCCACCTGTCTCAATTGGATCGGACGACCCAAATTTTCCTTGAACTATTGGCGCTACGCTTCGTGCTAAATCCCGGACAAATCGGCAGCCCCGAAATCCCGATGACTGTCGATTCGCTTTGCATTTGAATCTCGACGGCTGACAACCAACACTTCGCACACTCGCTTGACTTGTGATCAGAAAAGAGATTCTCCCGCTTTACGCTGAGGCGTTTCCCGAGTAACCTGCAGACCTGGGTGTATTTGAGCCCCAATACAAATAATGTCTCTAACACCTCTACTTCTTATACTTTCTCAATTTCTCCATCAAAGGTAGGAGGCTTAGCCTTTTTGAATTCTTCAATCAGAGAATTATGAGAATGCCTTCTCTTTTTATTCTTAGGAACACTTGTTCCAGTGTCACTGCTGGACAATCCCTCAAAGGTCTTTCTGTCGGATGACTCTATGGAACCACTTCTACCATTTTTTCTTTTCTTGGCATCTTGATGCTTTTTCTTGGAAGAGCTTCTCCCCAAATTGCTATGACTTAATCCATTTATTTGGGAATCCGATGGGGTTTTCAACTTTTCTGAATGTTGTAATTCTGCATTACTAGGTCCTTGCTGTAGATGCTTATGGATTTTAGAAAAACTCTGCAATAGTATTGCATTAATCTCTTCCTGCTTAGCATGGGATCTCATTAGCCTCTCATTATATGCCTTTAGGATTCTAATAATGGCCATCAAATATGGAGGGATTTCCTTGTCCCTCCATCCATTGAATTCTTCATCTATAAAATGTGGTGTATCTTTCATGTTGCGCTGAACCATTCACCTCTTATTTCCTTTCAGTACATCCTACATGCTAAAACAACAACTCTTATTAGCAATTACATCATCATTTAAAACATGCATTCCATGCATCATCAAAATTTTCTAAAATAGTTTTAAGCGGCCTCGGTGGCCCATTCAAGCCTAGAGTTTGAATATGGATATGATACCACTCTGTAAAACACTCAAACCCATAACTCTCACTTAGGCTGGTGAGATTTCAAGATTTCATCTTCTTCTACCTACGTCATTTATAGAAATACACCGCATAATTGGATTTTTCTCATCGAGATCTTTCCAATGTCTCTAATCTTACCCAATTCCGATCTCGATATCAAGAGTCCCGATGTTTTTCAATTCACCACCATGTGGAATCTACATGGCTATCATCACTCACGCCATCCGATGTGGCACTGACATGGTGCCTGCCACCTGGATCATCAAATCCACAGTTATGATCCCTTGGGACCCTTCCTCATCATCTTCAGGGTTCACTCTCTCTCATGGAGACATAAGTCACTCTCGTCCTCATGCTCCAACGGTGAAATCTGATGAGTCTATTCTCTAAATCCAATGACTTTCGGACCTTGACACCCAACGACTATAATCACGTCAGTGCCATAAACTTACTCAATGTTAAACGCTTGTCCTTTGAATCTATTCTAAGGCAACCAGGTAGGACCTACAACAAGCCACAACTGAGATTCTATCTCACCCATTTGTTGATCAACAACTCTCGTTAACCTTGTAAATTTCTTTGTCATCGTTGTCGAAGAATACTCGCTTCGACTTTGAGGTCTACTCTCAATCGACTAGTCCCGATGATCACTTCATATAGATATAACAGTGATTGCAACACCCCTGTCTACAATAAAGATCTAATTTGTGGGTTCTATTTGGAAGATGGCTAACGTTCTTGGCCCCCTTCCTATTGGCCAATCCAACTAATATCCAATGGTTGAGATATGCTCGAATCTCTTCTGAAATATCGATGGCTCCCATGTATTTTTTCGTCATCATCTCTATGCTATGGTATCTTCCTTAATATTGTCTACTACTCCCCTTTCGATGAAATTAAACTCAACGTCAACAACCCAAATTCTTCCCTTCTGGACTCCATCAAATCAATGAATCTTATACTCTCAGGTCTTCCTTTGCGAAAATGGATCTCGTAGATCCAACAATGAGGATGAATCATCTGACATATCTAGGGTATATGACCTCTTTTCATCATCGCCAGAGTTCTGTTGACGGGACCAAATGACCTGTCAAGCAGATGAGGGAGAACGCCCGATGGTAGGTCCTAATTAGACCCACTCTCGTTTGGTGTAGAGTTTCCCGTGAGTATATTGGCCTCGATGCCGCTCAGAATTAAAAAAAATAAAAAGGGGAAAGACAACAGGCTTCCCCTCAAGGAGTTATAATTAATTCAAAGGCTAATATAACTATAATCAAAATAATCTAATCCTAACTAATTCTAATCTATCTCAGGAGAAAAACTAAAAGAATGAGTACAACGAAATATAACACAATAAGAACAAAAAATAGTTAAAGTGTTCTAATGATAAATGAAAATAACAATGCTAAACATACATGGAAAAATAGTTGCACCATACATCCATAACATCATTTCTGTACCCACAAGAAAACATGTGATAGTATAAGAAAATAGAACAAAGTGCACAAATAGTTCATACAACATAATCCTATCTACTCAGTTGGAAGATAAATGCATAAAGAATAGTCTCCAATAAATCTATCCACATCACATATTTCTAAAATGCATCCTGCTCTTTATGCTCTTTATTACTCAGAAGTAATAGTACAATCTTTTGTTACAAAGGGAAAATTTCCACATTACATCCTATGATTTCTCTTTTACAAGACTAGAGAGAGACTCTTCAGTTCTCACGACTCTTCATTTCATTTTCCATCCGCTTTTTATCTCACATTTTGAATTTTTCTTTCATTTTGAAAATGAACATGTGAGCATTGCAAAGAGAAGCTGAAAATACTCATGAGTGACTATTTTCTCCCTAAGGAAGTTTAAAAATGATATTCGTTAAAAAACAATCATTGACTCTGTCTATTGGCATTATCTTCTGTTCCTTGAAATTTTCTGGGTATTTTTGTATTTGGCCTGTTTAATGAGATCATTTTGGCTTCTTCTCCTCTGTCTCATCTTTTTATTGAGCTATTTCTTTCTTGATTTTGTTTCCTGTAGCTTGAGCATAATTGTTTTAAGTTTGCATAGCCAGTTCTTCATCTAAATTCTGGTTTCTTATATGTTTTGTATTTTCATACCATTTTTGCTCAATATCTACCAAATATTTTAATCTCATCATGTTCTTCTCCTTTCCATATTTTCATTGAGCCATCTTGGGCTTGATTTCGTTGCCCGTAGCTCTGGATATGGCTGTTTGAAGTTTGTGTTGCTAATTTTTCCCCCAAATCTTTGGTTGTATGTTCTCTGCGATTCTTGAGGTTTTTTGTTATTTTCCAATCTTGAAGAACTCTACCATTGTATTCCTATGCTTGATACCTTTCCAATGAGGTATCACTGGATCCATTCTGCCACTTGTATCCCAAGTTATAATCAAAACGACACTCAACAACCCTTGATCTTCCTACGGGTGAGTCTGGGTCATTGATATTTTACTTGGGTACTTGAGAAGTTCAGAGTAGTTCACAACCATTGATCTATTCGAGCGTAATATCTTGACCGTTGTTCAGGGGAAAATATATCAAAGCATCTAAGTGATGGGGTTCTGACGATAAGGAGGTGTGAGGTCCATTGATTCCTCAGAGGTGATGACAATGAGATATGGACCGTAGGATCTAGAAGCATCATCGTCGAGGAGACGGAGGTTTGTAAGGATCTCCTACGACATGGGATCACTAAGTTAAAGGATCACAGACGATGAGGGATCACCAATGGTGAAGGATCACCGATAACGTGGGATCACCAAGTTAAAGGATCGCTGATGATGAGGGATTGCCANGTTTCGAGAGGTGAAATGACGAGGAGCGCTTACCCCTCGAACTCCCGAATGCCGACGTGACACGGATGTACGCCGCGCGTCCTTCAGATGAACAACCCAGATAACATTCGTTATTATAAAGGGGGCTCCCCCCATTCAAAGGTTCGCTTGATGTGACCTGGTGCTAGGACCGTGGGCTTGGCTCCAAAGGTGCTTTCGACGTTTTGCTGATCGACGATTTCAGCTGTAAAGAATGGGAGGCTCCTTGTCTCCCGAGACGCCGATCCCTGAAATGTCGACTGACTGCCACCTGTCTCAACTGGATCGGACGACCCAATTTTTCCTTGAACTATTGGCACTACGCTTCGTGCTAAATCCCGGACAAATCGGCAGCCCCGAAATCCCGATGACCGTCGATTCGCTTTGCAGTTGAATCTCGACGGCTGACAACCAACACTTCGCCCGCTCGCTTGACTTGTGATCGGAAAAGAGATTCTCCCGCTTTACGCTGAGGCGCTTCCCGAGTAACCTGCAGACCTGGGTGTATTTGAGCCCCAAGACAAATAATGTCTCTAACACCTCTACTTCTTATACTTTATCAATTTCTCCATCAAAGGTGGGAGGCTTAGCCTTTTTGAATTCTTCAATCAGAGAATTATGAGAATGCCTTCTTTTTTTATTCTTAGGAACACTTGTTCCAGTGTCACTGCTGGACAATCCCTCAAAGGTCTTTCTGTCGGATGACTCTACGGAAGCACTTCTACCATTTTTTATTTTCTTGGCATCTTGATGCTTTTTCTTGGAAGAGCTTCTCCCCAAATTGCTATGACTTAATCCATTTATTTGGGAATCCGATGGGGTTTTCAACTTTTCTGAATGTTGTAATTTTGCATTACTAGGTCCTTGCTGTAGATGCTTATGGATTTTAGAAAAACTCTGCAATAGTATTGCATTAATCGCTTCCTGCTTAGCATGGGATCTCATTAGCCTCTCATTATATGCCTTTAGGATTCTAATAATGGCCATCAAATATGGAGGGATTTCCTTGTCCCTCCATCCATTGAATTCTTCATCTATAAAATGTGGTGTATCTTTCATGTTGCGCTGAACCATTCACCTCTTATTTCCTTTCAGTACATCCTACATGCTAAAACAACAACTCTTATTAGCAATTACATCATCATTTAAAACATGCATTCCATGCATCATCAAAATTTTCTAAAATAGTTTTAAGCGGCCTCGGTGGCCCATTCAAGCCTAGAGTTTGAATATGGATATGATACCACTCTGTAAAACACTCAAACCCATAACTCTCACTTAGGCTGGTGAGATTTCAAGATTTCATCTTCTTCTACCTACGTCATTTATAGAAATACACCGCATAATTGGATTTTTCTCATCGAGATCTTTCCAATGTCTCTAATCTTACCCAATTCCGATCTCGATATCAAGAGTCCCGATGTTTTTCAATTCACCACCATGTGGAATCTACATGGCTATCATCACTCACGCCATCCGATGTGGCACTGACATGGTGCCTGCCACCTGGATCATCAAATCCACAGTTATGATCCCTTGGGACCCTTCCTCATCATCTTCAGGGTTCACTCTCTCTCATGGAGACATAAGTCACTCTCGTCCTCATGCTCCAACGGTGAAATCTGATGAGTCTATTCTCTAAATCCAATGACTTTCGGACCTTGACACCCAACGACTATAATCACGTCAGTGCCATAAACTTACTCAATGTTAAACGCTTGTCCTTTGAATCTATTCTAAGGCAACCAGGTAGGACCTACAACAAGCCACAACTGAGATTCTATCTCACCCATTTGTTGATCAACAACTCTCGTTAACCTTGTAAATTTCTTTGTCATCGTTGTCGAAGAATACTCGCTTCGACTTTGAGGTCTACTCTCAATCGACTAGTCCCGATGATCACTTCATATAGATATAACAGTGATTGCAACACCCCTGTCTACAATAAAGATCTAATTTGTGGGTTCTATTTGGAAGATGGCTAACGTTCTTGGCCCCCTTCCTATTGGCCAATCCAACTAATATCCAATGGTTGAGATATGCTCGAATCTCTTCTGAAATATCGATGGCTCCCATGTATTTTTTCGTCATCATCTCTATGCTATGGTATCTTCCTTAATATTGTCTACTACTCCCCTTTCGATGAAATTAAACTCAACGTCAACAACCCAAATTCTTCCCTTCTGGACTCCATCAAATCAATGAATCTTATACTCTCAGGTCTTCCTTTGCGAAAATGGATCTCGTAGATCCAACAATGAGGATGAATCATCTGACATATCTAGGGTATATGACCTCTTTTCATCATCGCCAGAGTTCTGTTGACGGGACCAAATGACCTGTCAAGCAGATGAGGGAGAACGCCCGATGGTAGGTCCTAATTAGACCCACTCTCGTTTGGTGTAGAGTTTCCCGTGAGTATATTGGCCTCGATGCCGCTCAGAATTAAAAAAAATAAAAAGGGGAAAGACAACAGGCTTCCCCTCAAGGAGTTATAATTAATTCAAAGGCTAATATAACTATAATCAAAATAATCTAATCCTAACTAATTCTAATCTATCTCAGGAGAAAAACTAAAAGAATGAGTACAACGAAATATAACACAATAAGAACAAAAAATAGTTAAAGTGTTCTAATGATAAATGAAAATAACAATGCTAAACATACATGGAAAAATAGTTGCACCATACATCCATAACATCATTTCTGTACCCACAAGAAAACATGTGATAGTATAAGAAAATAGAACAAAGTGCACAAATAGTTCATACAACATAATCCTATCTACTCAGTTGGAAGATAAATGCATAAAGAATAGTCTCCAATAAATCTATCCACATCACATATTTCTAAAATGCATCCTGCTCTTTATGCTCTTTATTACTCAGAAGTAATAGTACAATCTTTTGTTACAAAGGGAAAATTTCCACATTACATCCTATGATTTCTCTTTTACAAGACTAGAGAGAGACTCTTCAGTTCTCACGACTCTTCATTTCATTTTCCATCCGCTTTTTATCTCACATTTTGAATTTTTCTTTCATTTTGAAAATGAACATGTGAGCATTGCAAAGAGAAGCTGAAAATACTCATGAGTGACTATTTTCTCCCTAAGGAAGTTTAAAAATGATATTCGTTAAAAAACAATCATTGACTCTGTCTATTGGCATTATCTTCTGTTCCTTGAAATTTTCTGGGTATTTTTGTATTTGGCCTGTTTAATGAGATCATTTTGGCTTCTTCTCCTCTGTCTCATCTTTTTATTGAGCTATTTCTTTCTTGATTTTGTTTCCTGTAGCTTGAGCATAATTGTTTTAAGTTTGCATAGCCAGTTCTTCATCTAAATTCTGGTTTCTTATATGTTTTGTATTTTCATACCATTTTTGCTCAATATCTACCAAATATTTTAATCTCATCATGTTCTTCTCCTTTCCATATTTTCATTGAGCCATCTTGGGCTTGATTTCGTTGCCCGTAGCTCTGGATATGGCTGTTTGAAGTTTGTGTTGCTAATTTTTCCCCCAAATCTTTGGTTGTATGTTCTCTGCGATTCTTGAGGTTTTTTGTTATTTTCCAATCTTGAAGAACTCTACCATTGTATTCCTATGCTTGATACCTTTCCAATGAGGTATCACTGGATCCATTCTGCCACTTGTATCCCAAGTTATAATCAAAACGACACTCAACAACCCTTGATCTTCCTACGGGTGAGTCTGGGTCATTGATATTTTACTTGGGTACTTGAGAAGTTCAGAGTAGTTCACAACCATTGATCTATTCGAGCGTAATATCTTGACCGTTGTTCAGGGGAAAATATATCAAAGCATCTAAGTGATGGGGTTCTGACGATAAGGAGGTGTGAGGTCCATTGATTCCTCAGAGGTGATGACAATGAGATATGGACCGTAGGATCTAGAAGCATCATCGTCGAGGAGACGGAGGTTTGTAAGGATCTCCTACGACATGGGATCACTAAGTTAAAGGATCACAGACGATGAGGGATCACCAATGGTGAAGGATCACCGATAACGTGGGATCACCAAGTTAAAGGATCGCTGATGATGAGGGATTGCCAACAACGTGGGAGAGTAAGACCCATTGACATCCATTGATTTAGAGAGCAAACAAATATGGACCTTTCGTCAGAGTATTCAAGGGCGGGGTTATAAGAGATCTAGAGAACGAAGAAGACAAGTGTCAACACCTGGTTGAACAAGCTCTGATATTTTGTGATGATGTGTATATCCACATCAGTCCATGTGTCAAGCTGAAGATGGGTCCATGTGTCATGTGGGTGATGTGACACATGCCAGTGCGATCTATATTTTTAGGGTCATGGTTAACGTTGAGTCCCAGTGCTATGTGTCAGACTAGGTGGCACATGGTGGAAGTGCCACGTGTCAAAGGTGCCAGCTGGGGAAGCGAGAGGATGTTAACTGTTGGAAAACTTTGCGACATCGATAAGATCAGGGTTTTTGACTTCTAAATGGCGTTGGATCAATGGGGAGACATTGTTATTGGATGATAGGAGTAGAGTGATCGAGATCTAGGAGCGATGGAGCCCTGACAACGAAAAGGTATGGGGCGTCTTCGTCAATGAAGTGGTTGGGAAGTGGATCGTGGAGAATCCCGATGACGATGAGGAAAGGTGGTGGGTACCACATCAACAACATCAGCGCCACATTGGATGGTAGAGGATAGAGGGATCCACACGGATGCCATGTGAGAGTGAGGTGGATAATGTCATTTTTGGCTTAGGAAACTTCGAGATACCATAACTTATATTTAAGTATGGTTCTAGCCATTAGAAATATCTTGACAAGAAGAATCCAACTATGAGGTTTAGTTAGAGAAAATAATAGAATAAAAGAAGGGGAAAGCTCAATAGGCCTTGGGATTATGTTTCTGGAGAGAGGGAAGGCCAAATGAAGAACCCGATAGAGATCAATGTGAAGAGAGTCAGGAACTGTTTTGTAGGAAAGGTGGATCCAATAGTCTTGTAAGCTTAGGACCTCAGGAAAATAGTAATCCAAGGAATTTATTTTTCTCCAAAAAGGGGAATCCCAATAAGGATAAAGGTCAAGGTTCTAGATAAGGATCAAGGCTTCAACCTCATTACTGCAAAGGTGATAAAAGGACAAATCCAGAAGACGATTGGGAAAGACAAGGCTTAGTCCATAATGTTGGTTGTTGGCTTCAAATTACAGGGAAGATCCGGATAGAAAGTGGTCTAGGAAAGATGAAGAAGATCAATAAATTATCCCACATGCCTCTCAAGGATGGAGCAATTGTGTGAAGAGAGTGACCCTGCAAACCTACTCTTGCAACCACAAAGAAGATGAGATTAGTTATGTGATTGAAAATATACTTGCCAATATTGTACAAACGTTGTATTCCCTTCCTTCAAGGAAAAATATGAATACGTACTAATTTCGTTTGCAAAATGAGGAAAAATGAAGAGGAGAGGTTTCTCAAAGGAAATCATCTATGATTTGGATTTTTATAGATAAATTTCATGATGGTTTCATGCACCTAATCTCCAACACATAGAAAAGATTAGTGACATTATGATTCAAGTCAAAAGTTTGAAACCAAATAATATTATCAATATATGAGAGTGTAAAGATGAAGATGTTAAGCACAACATGCAAGCAAGAGGATGCAGTCTTTGAATAAGTCATTCAAAACATGATTAACCACCTACATCAAACTCATTCGATATATACAATAAAATATACAAGGACTTCTGAATTCGTAAAAGGTATGAAGATAACATGTCAATTCTATCATACAAATGTCAATGAAAAATCATAGGTCAAGAAGTATCATGAAGACATTTGAAATCACAAGATCAAAAGAGATAATGAACCTCCATGTGATACAATCATCAGTCAAGATCAAACCTTCAACTCGCTCAAGGTAGGAAAAGAAATAACATTAGGCTCAAGCAGTAGAGGATGATGCATTAGAGTGAATTTTTTTAGTAGGGGGGGCCTTTCCTTTTGCTTGTAAAAGAAAAAGTAAAGGGAGGTTGTTGCAACCACAAAAAATGGAGACACACTGGAAGAAGTCTAAGGCCTTTACTTGAGATTTTAGTTTTAAAGATAAGCTCAACACACTACAAAAATATTCCAATAATCATGGGTACCACAATGATGCCAAATTTCTAAAAGATATATTCCAATATTTCTAGTACTTGTAATCTAACACACATTTTTCAAAGATTCAAATAGTGAGACAAATTCTTTACTGGTTCAACCATGGGGTTTCACTTTTATTAACAAGAAAACATCTACATAAGTGTGTTCCTCATCTCTCTTTTCTCGACATTGCTTTGCTATGAGTGAGCATCCATAGCCTCGACAAAGTTACCTCTATACCATACAAGCATAGCCTCATTGCTAGCAAACATCCATAGCCTTGATGGGTTTGCTTGTACTTTCCACACTATTAATAGTTCTTTCGACTTCCTATTTATTTATTTCAGAATATGCTCATCCTTTTTTATTTTAAATATAGATATGCATATGCATATAGGGTGTGAAGGAAGCAAGGTGATACTAGAGTTTCTTTGATTTGATAAGTAGATGTTGTGCATTTTAGTTTAACCCACAAGTCTCCCAAAAAACCATCATAGTATTGAACATTTTATTAATGTTAAGTGTATGGAGCTCAAATAAAAAGGTAGATAGACACTTTCCTACACTTATGGATCATCATGGTTTGCTTAATCGACACATGTGTTCGACCACAATGATCATTCCATACCTACAATTCAGAACTTCATAAATGTTTATTCAAATAGAGCATCCCATGCATCTTATGACTTGTAAGAAAAATCTTCAGTATGTGACCATAATTGACCAACCCCTCACCAAAATTTAATGAGCAATCCTCAAGGCAGACTAAGCAGTCAAATTAGCTCAGGGAAATACCGGTAGTCAAATCAAAACATGGAGGAAATCTGTATAAACATAATTCAAAACTAAAATAAGAAGTGAATTCATGAAAATAAAACTAAACTAAAATAAATATGAATCTAGAATTCCAGTCATCAAAAGGATGAAAAAGATAAGAATAGAACCCAACAACAAGTAATAAATTTGGTGGCAACAACAGAGAAAGTGTTTACAGTGAAATATTTGAAAATAAGCCAAGGGAAATAAACAATCAAGAAAAGTTAACCATTCAACATCAAGCCCAATGAAAAGATTCCCAGAGTTTCTAATCTAAAATGAATAACAAACCATATTACAAGAATAAATGATCTAGTGAAAGAGATTTGAAACACAATTCTCCAATCCAATTGTCACATTGAATTTTCCTTTCATTTAATGCAATAAAACAATCATCTAGGACTATATCAGAATGGGTTAATGTAGATGCTCAATCAATTCACAGTTTCAAAAACCAATTAGATGAAGCATTCTACAAACCCATAAGCTCTTAAGATTTCATAACATAAGCAATTCCTTTGCAATTTCGAAAACAATGAATTTTTTTAGAATAGAAATTACATTTCTCACCAAAGAGCTATTTTATCTTTGCTACAAAATATCATCAATAACCACATAGATCCCAATAATTCAATTTGATAAGGCAAAGAGGAAAAATTAACAGTTATGGAGGCTATCAAAAGAATCATTAAAATGACTCCAAACCTCTACTAGATCAGAAATCAAAATGAGAATATATAAATGAGACAAAAGATATTTATGATGAGATGATAAGTTGGTGACAATATTGATTTATCAATCCAAAAATGTTGCAAAGGAATCTAGGAATCCAAGTTTAGATTAACACTTCCCTATGTTGCCTTCATTCCAAGAGAAAAATTTAGAGTTGTTGATTGCACAAGCCATTTTCCCAACTTGCATAACAAAAGAGAATGGTGTGATTATCTCTTAGACAGTTTGGGAATAATTCTTTCTCTAAATGACTAACTTATTAAAATTCATTGAACTTGAAAAGTAAATACTGAAATTAAAAATAATCCCAGGAAAAACATGCTAAGCTAATGTAAACTTAAACTAAGTGGGTTGTCATAAAACTTATGCCAATTTCAATGTTGTCATCAAGTATTGATCTGTTGTACATTCAATCAAATATCACAACCTTCTTCGTGAGATATGAACATTATGTGCTTTCCCTACAATATTCCTTTCACCAAAAGACTTTAGTGTCATGAGTGTTGTGAGATTTGAATCTCTGGACACAATGTCTTGTTCCTTAAATCAAAGTCAATCAAATTAAATAAATAGGGCCATTAGAACTCAATTGCATTTATCTTTTAAAGGTACCAATCCACCAACAAACATTAGTCATAAAAATTTGATTCAAAGATGATCAATATTACACCCCAAAGTATGTGTTTCCCCTTATTATGGACAACAATGATGTGAAACATTAGCATGATCATCTTCATTCTTGTGAGAGGAAAAATGAAATCATTAAGAAAAAGGGAACAATTAAAATACTCTTAAAGAGTACAAATGATCTCAGGTCATAACCTAGATGGATTGACTTCTCCAACTCAAATGAAAATACAATTAGAAATCAAAATTGAATGAACTGATTAGGATCATATTTCTAATTGGTGATAAGATTGGTATGATGAGCAAGTAGCTAACACTTATAGCCTCAAGCTCTCAAGAGTGTTTCAATTAGAGAAACCATAAATTCCACTTCTTCTAACTTACACATGTCAAAGAATAAGAGGAAAGTGAAACGAAAAAGAAGAGTGTATATCTTGTCTCTACACTAGATATGTTTTTTGTTCAAAGAATGGAACATATAATCCAGAAAAAAAAAATCAACAAGCTCATGAGTAAGAGGGATCAAAGAAAATATATTCTAACATAACCCAACCATGCTTACCTTTCCAAGTTATGAATCATCTAATTTTTGGTTTGAGGAGCACATAAGAATGTGGGGTTCAGTAGATTGATGAGTTACATCCCCCCAAAGGAATTCACATCTTGAACATTATTATTGTGGGCGATATCAAAATAGATGTTGAGAACTCAAAATTAAAATCCTTGGAAGTTGTCTTGACATATTCCATTAAGATACTTACAACTTCCAAGCATTTGAATGGATTCAACATGAGATAAGTGTGTAGTCTGCAACCATGAAAAAAATAAGATTACTTAAGAATGTAACCATAATGAGTGACCCGAAATCAACAGACCCAAAGGATGGAAAATACTTTACAATAAAATATTAGGTATGAAAATACATCAGATTGAAAATGATAGGATTGAGACTTAGTTGACCACTGAGTTGGTGAATAAAATGATTGGTTCCCAAATAATTTTTTGAAGAAGATATCAAGAAAATATTTAAATAACCATGATGTCCAGAATTGTCAAAAAAATGCATCTAGACAGTGTAAATGAATGTATCTTGTTGTGTATGAAAGGAAGTTTGGGTGAAGAGAGTTACAAGATAAGAGTTACAAGATAATAGATGAAAATATTCCTTGAAAAACTAATTGAACAAGGCATAAAATATATGTATCCAATGCCCATAAATTAAAACTAATGGTACTGAAATAAAATAACTCAAAAGAAAAAGAAAAACAACTAAACTCACTATGCAAAACAAGTCTATGCAAAAAATTCATGTTGGATGAAAGTGATCGAAGAAAAGAGTGAATGGGAAAGAAATTATTTGAAAAAATCCAAATCCAAAATAATCATCCAAATAAATGTAAGGAATTGGAATGGTATCAATCTCAAATGGGTAGAATTAGTCACTCAAACTTTCAATTTACTGTGTGTGGGACAACAAGCCCAAAACTCATAAAAATATCAATCAAGCGAACTTTTCCATATCAAAATTATGTGAATATGAGTATGGGAAGAATATAAGTGTCCACTTTTATTACACGAGGGAAATAATAGTATGGTTTATAAAATATCCCACTTGTGAGATAATCTACTGCTTGAAAAATGATATGCATAAAATCAATGATCTAAAAATTACCCAATCACATAGAAAAATCTGAGAATGAGATGAAATAAATTTTCCCCATATCAGAATTAAATTGAGCAATCCAATCAAGGAAGAATTGATTTGCAAGCCTTCTATTTCTCTCCACCTATGATGATAATTCATTGTACTTTTCATCCAATGGTAATGAACAAAGAAAACAAACATAAAAGTAATTAAAAACTAGAAAGAAAAGCTAAACTATAGAAATGAAATACACTAGCCTATTCTACGCTACTCATATCCTAAACTAAAAATGGATGAAAAATGAGCTATGTAAAGTCATAATTCCAATGTAGCCATTCGTGTAATCCTAAGCCTAAAAACATAATTTGGAATAAAGACATAGTAAAAGTGGGAAAAATTGAAGCATGATAAAATCTATTCATTATATTAAATATGTGACAATGATAATTCATGGGAACATTAGAAGAATATGATTCCTCCAACCATGCTTCAATTATGTTATAAAATTTACCATTACTACCATAGAATTGATAGAAGGAGTTCAATGGAAAGTATCATATCAGATGAGGACTGTGCATAGAATTCATTTGAAGTGTGCTCTATGAGAGGATCTTCATGCCAATAAAGTTGTTTATCTCTGAAGACAAGCCAAAATATTAAGGGCCTAACATAACCATCGACATAGACCGAAGTGACTCATTATCTTGGCAAGCCTCCCTGGACTCATACTTCAAGTAACCATCAACTTGAGACAAATTAGTTGAAACAAATGATCTACATGGGATAGTTTCTACCATGACATGAGAGATAATTTCAAAACAATGGTGAGATCCACTACTATCAACAATATCAGGTACAAGGTTACTCGGACAAGAAGCTTCTCTACTAATCAGAAATGAAGATGAAAAATGAAAAGGCATGGTTTGATACACGCTACATCATTCCCTTCATCCCATGAGAAAGGTTGATAAGTTTTGGTTGTGATTAGTTCATGGGAAGAGGCCTTATCCTCTCTATCTTCCATATGCACATCACTACCATCAAGTACTTCAAAAGGGGTCATCCCTTTTGATTTTATTTGAATAGAAAAATGGGTGGATTCCTACAAAATAAAATCATTAAAGAGACGAGGATACAAAGAATAATAAGTGGCATAATTGAGAGAATTAAAAGCCTCTATGTTATGAAAACAATATATATAATAATAAATGTAGATACATTACAAAATATAAATAATAATAAATAATCAATAGTTAAACAATAATAAGTGGCAGAATTGAGAGAATTAAAAGCCTCTATGTTATGAAAACAATATATATAATACTAAATGTAAATACATTACAAAATATAAATAATAATAAATAATCAATAGTTAATGATTAATAATGAAGAGACACCTCCCTGATGAAAGGCCGTGTCTCTTCATGGAAGGGCACCCTTGCGTGGGTATATAAGGCCCTCATTTTCATTGTAATAAACATCTTATTCATTCTCTCATACCTTTATATATTATTTATTGTCCTCATGG
>JZKD02S0522550.1:0-10336 GCA_000966675.3 Picea glauca
CTCTAGAACCCTTCCCTCTAGTCTTTAAGCCTTCATCCTTTCAAGACCTTGTGCCCTTATCTTTTGACTCCATATACCCTAAGGCACTGATATCTAACCTCCAACGTTGAAGTTTAGGTGTACAAAACGTTTCTCAAAAAACCTTAAATTTTGAAACCCTAACTAACAAACTAACCTAATTAGGGATGATGTCATAGTTGGATATCTCATCTTGACGCAACAAAAGTTGAATATAAGCAATTAAATGATGATTTGAAGCATTTATTGAGAAAATTGTTGATTGGACATATTGTTGGCTTAGTCATCTCCATAGATATTGATGAATTAATTCTCTTTCATGGTTAATTAACAAAATGTTGACTTCATTTTATATCTATTGCTTTACATTGCTTATTGAATAACAACAGATAGTTATTGAAGTACTAACCCTTTGAGTTATACCCTGCATATATATATTGTGTTGTTGTTGTCTTGTTCCGGGCAGGTGTTTTCAATAGGGCATACACTTCATTTATTGGCTGATTAGCCGGACTGTCTGACTCTGGTGGTAACTTGTGAGGAGGGAACTCTAAAACTTGACTTTATACCTTCTGCCTCTTCAAACCTCAGGTTGTCGAGGACGTCTCCCCTGGGATAACCTCCCTAAATAGAAAGAACCTCCCCATTGAGGTGACATTGGGTGGGGAAGGTTCCTGTTACGCCAGTTTGATCACTATCCTTTAGCCTATGACCTAAGCTACAAACTGAGTGATAACACTCCTTGCTGGGGTCTCAACATCCATCTGATGGGATTCCACCCCCATGGAGGTCCGAACTAATCATCTCCCCATGTGTACCTGTCCATAATGGTACATGTCCGTTGGGTATGATCCTGCACATCAACAGATACACCCTCCATGGGCTCATAAGTCACAGGGATCATAGCAATGTCAATCACATCTAACCATCAATATTATTAAACATGTGCATAAAACCCCTTTTACCCAGTCAAGTGCTCAAAGACATTATACAAATCTGCAAGCCAAGTTTGGAGGAAGTGACATGACGTCCTATTGGGCAAATGCTCACTGGATGTGGGATGTTTCCGGGAGAAATCAAATCCAAGCCATGTGAGTGGGTGAGGTGGTAAGAGATGTCTAGACAAGGGGTGCAGTGATAGCAGGGAAATACATGGCTTACCTATGGGTGCCTCTATAGAGGGTGAGCTGCACCTGTCATGGATGAAAATGTTTCCAAGCCCATTCATGCCTTTTATCTTTATTCTTTTATTTCCTTTTTGTTTCAAGAAGCTAATCAGGGGACATTCCCCTGGCGTGGTGAGAAGTGGTGACAATGTTACCCACAAGCACTTTCATGGAAATGAGAAGTCTGGCTCGTGATGAGACCCTCTTTCTCTTGGCTATGCCACCAAGAGCCACTACCCTGGCATGGTAACCAACTGCTAGTAGTGTCATACCGCTAGATGCCCATGGACCTAATAGGCTAGCTCATGATGAGACCCCCTATCCTCTGACTAGGTCTTTTTTTATTATTTTCTATGGGTTCCTTTGTTTCTTGCTGAGAAGCCTTTTATTGCTTTCTCGGGGATCCCTGGGCAAAGCATCTCRAGGTTTCATTTTTAGGCTTTTATCTTTTGCCAGCTACTTTTACTCTCTGGGCCTTTAGCCCCTTCTTCCCACAAGGTAAGTTGCAACCCTTAAATAATTGGCCATCCCAATGCCCTGACCAATGTAATGGGATGGATGAGCAGGAGAAAGATGGAAAGTGGTAAGTATGGTGGGAGTGGACGATGTATTCTCATGAATCCCCCTCAGTGGCAACTCAAAATCTATGGGCACAAGCTTACTAGGGCATCCTGTCATTCCCCCCAGATATGGTCAAGTGGATAAGTATAAGATCCAAGCACCCGTTAGAAACAAAAAATAATTGAATGCACATATTCAAAGGTTTTGAGAATCAGGGTGACGCATACCATGATACCCGGACTCATTACCTCATGGAGAAAGATCCACTTTTGCTACAGGACCAGGCCGAGGTGATGGATGTTGTTGCTGCTGACAAAGTGGAGGCTCTGAAAAGTAAAAAGATGGGCCCTCTAGGGCCATGCTCAAGTCGATCTGGCTCTCGGTACTCCATGTCTAGGACCTGTGGGCCTCGAGACATAATCTCCTTAGTTATCCCTAAAATAGGGGATAACTTGCCCCACTTGTCATTAGGACAAGGTTGTGTGGCTAGGTTGTTTTAGTATTCATTTTATTCTTTCTCAACCCTCTTTGGCACAAAATAGGAAGGCTTGCCTCCACCTTGTGCCATTGTAAGTGGTTTGTTTATTTCAGTTTTCCCTTTCAAAGCATTTGTTTTCTAATTGTTGCCTACACCTTGGAGTGAGTTTGGCTAAGCCAACCCCCAAAATCGTATGGCTAGTTTAATGTTTTACTTCTAATATGTTTTAATGGCTTAAAATCATCTAGAAGTAGAAGAAACACACTAATGCTAGCTTAGGCCCATGGAGGAATAATAATCTATCTAATGTTTTTTCAATCTTTACTTGCAAGCTTACATTCCACTAAGTACTTGTCTCTAGTTTAAATAATCTCTCACAAGCACTTTCTTTTTTATTGAAAGTATCATGGGCATGTGGCAAGTGGTTTAAGACAATTTGTATTTTATTTCTTGCAAGTCATCAAGTTATTTATTGCTATTTCAAGCTTTATCTTATGTTTAAGACTTTCATAATTTGCCAGCATTTAAATTTCGGTTTTGTTTCAAGAACCCATTTTTTGGCAACCAACATCTTGCCTAAACACACTATCTAACTCAACTTATCTTAGTCCATAGGCCTAAAATCAATTAGACTTAATAGGACACCTATTACTGACCCAACTTTTCCATTCAAACGAGGATTGATAGGAAGCAATGGAAGGTGATAGGTCAGGGACAACCTCGTGGTGCTCAACGTCCTTTCCAGGAGTACTTCTTTCCTTGGGTTGACCTGTGGAGCTAGGGTAGGCCTTGTTGCCATACTTCTTGAGCACCCATCAACTACTTGGTACAAGTGGGGGGAGTATTAGGGTTGAAACTTAGTTAGGATTCTACCTTCAAATTAATAACTTAATCAATCCTTAATTTACTTTAACCATTGGGGCATCTACTTGGAATTTACATTTATGGTTTACATTTAAATCTTGCAAGCTCTCAATTCACATTTACTTCCTATGCAAGTTATTTAAATGTTGTGGATTATCTACTAAGTGGTCATAGTTGTGCTCTTGGAGGCTTCCTTTCAAGCATTTCATTTTCAGTTAAGTTGTGTGTTGTTATTTTGGCTTGGCCCTCCTTGAAGTTGCGCATAATTTGGAGGCAACTTCATTGTTGGGATTGTGTAATTTGTGTTTCCATTGAAAGCAGTCACATAGAGTGTGCATCCTTTGGAGGCACTCTATTGTTGAGCATGTTGGCTTGATGTGTTGTAACTCTTAGATATTCTTTGTTGTAATCTTTGTATCTAGTTCTTTTGTAATCTTAGTAATCTTGTGTAATCATTGTAAAATCTATCTTCCTTAAACTCTAGTTGACCCCTTGCCCAACCTTAGGCACTAGTCTTTAGTTGTCCTAGGAAAAGGCTTGTTTTTCATTTGAATTGTTGCACACTGCATTGTTGCCTTTGCATATAGGCTAGATATTTCCCCCGAACATTTTAACTAATTGAAAATAACTCCTAGAATTAATCTCTAATCCCACATAGTAACTAGGGTCTACCCCCCTTGGCTTCCCTAGGAGTAAGCCTAGACGAAAGAGGTTCAAGTCAAAGTGACAGCATGGGCTTTGAACCTAGGCATTCTGCCTCCAAGGACACACTAAGTGAGTAGGACTTAGCTCACGTTTGCAAGTGTGTATAAGGACGAAAACACCTCGAATTCTATGATGTGCTCAAACCCCCTATCTGGTGGTGCTCCTGGTGGAATGGGTTCAAAGACCTTGTTGTGCTTGTCAATGATTCTTTGAATCTCTGGTGAGTACTGAGTATCCCCTTTCTTATCTACCCAAACCGAAATTCTACATTCTGCAGAATATGCTATGTCTTCCCTCCTAAAGATGGACTCCATGCGCTTTGATGTCACCACTCTAGGTGTGTTTCCTGTCATTCCCCTGAGAACCACCTTTTTCCCATTTTCCTTTGTGAAAGACATCTCCATGGTCTTATAGTTGGTAGTGATTGGCCCCAACGTACTAAGCCACTGAACTCCAAGGATGATATTAGTGTCGGGAACATCCATTACATAGAAACCTTGTGCCAAATCATGCCTGCCCAATGTAAGCTTCATTCCCGGAATATACTTGTCACAAGGCATTGTGCACCCCCTGCTACCTCCACACGAAACCCTTCAATTTCAACTGTAGGTATGTGTCTTTTTTGCAGTAGGGATGAATCAATGAAGTTATGTGAAGCACCCCCATCAATGAGAACTGAAACTTTCTGCCCCTATAACACCCCTCTCATCCTGAAGGTGTTGAATTTGGGTACCCCACTGATTGATGCTAGTGTTACCTTCTCATCTGCTGCAAGGTCGTGACTTGCATCCTCCTCTTCTGCATTTTCTATGGGATCTGCCTCCATGTTTTGTAGATGGCTGAAATCTTTCTCCTCCTCATCATCAAAAATTACTTCAATGTAGTGAGCCTTGCCTTTGCCCCTTGCATTTGTGTGTTGGATCCCAAGTCTCTTTGCAAGTAAAGTACAACTTCTTTCTTCTCAATTCCATCCTAGTGGCCTCATCCATTCTACATCTTCCTCGGTCAAACCCCCTTTAGTCTCTCCCCCCTTGGTTCATGGTAGGTCTTTGGTCTCTTCCCCCTCGGTTTAGAGAAGGTCTAGGCGTAAATCTAGTCTTTGTTGTTGATCCCAAGTCCCTAGTCTTCCATATAGCATCCTGTAAGTTGGTAGGCTTAAAAGCCTTGACCCAACCCCTTAAGGGTTCCATCAACCCCTCTATGAAGAGCACCATAAGTCTCGCTTGAGACACATCCTGCACCATAACTACTATCCACTGAAACTCCTATGTATACTTCTGGTGACCCTATCTGTCTGAGCTGGGTGAGTTCCCTAAAATGTAGCTCTGGATCCCCCTGGTCAAACCTATCAATAAGCCTCTATGTAAACACTGTGTAAGCAGTGATCTGATTGTGTCCCAGTGTAGTTAACCCATGATACCACCAGTCATGAGTTTTGCCCTCCAAGTACATGGTGGAAAACTTGATGGCATCCATCTCTCTCATTGGGTTAAGTTGTAGGTAGGTATCAAGTTTCTACACCCAAGCTTGCATAGTCACCTTGGAAGATCCATCAAAGTATGGGATTTCCATCTTGCCTTCCCTGCACTCCAATTCATAGTTATGCCTATGATATTGTTTGGGCTTACCCCTGAATTTGGTCCCACAATATTGATCCAGTGTGACTTGCCTTTGGAACCCTGCACTCAATGAGTTATATTCCCTGGCATACTACTCAAAATTGTCCTCAATTTCATCATCATAGTTGTGTTGTGGTTGGTTATCCAAGAATGTAAGTAGGTAGGGTCTAGAGGTAGTTCTACTATGTGTTAGCCCCTTAGGAGCCCCTCCTCCATAACTCTGTCCCTTAGTGTGGTAGTGAAAGTTCTGCTCCTGATGAGGTCTAGTTTCCCCATGATACCCACTGGATTCTTTGTTTGCATAGATTTCTGGCCCCTTTCTTGCATGGGTCAAATGTAATAGGACTTGCGTAATCTTATCCTAACTGGCATTTACTCTCTCCAAGGTCTCCTTCAACTCAAACTGTCACCTACGCATTGCCTCCTGGTTTTCCCGTATATGGTGCACCAATGCACTTTCTATCTGACGTATGGAGTGTTGTAAGTCTTTTGCAAAACTTGCTAGGACTTGTGGCTCATTGTCCTCACCTGAACCTTCCATTTCTGCCTCTGGTTCACCTGTCTGCTTTCTGTGTCTTCCCATATAGATACCTCTGAATTTTTGCATGCGCTAATCCCCATTGGCTGGGAGGATCAACTCTCCGATACCACTGTAATGTTCCCAAGGCAATGTTTTCGCTGGAAACACTAACTGTTCACCATCTACTATTGTTTGGATGTGTGTTTGCAGGTTTTCTCATGAAGTTGTGCATTAGTGTTTATATGTTTGATTATTAAAGCATGTAGACATGGATCTGAAGATGTATCATAAAGAAAGACAAGATATAACAAGAGACACCAATATGGAACCAAATAACTCAGATCTAACCTTTATTTAGATAATATAGAAAATATGATACAATAGATTTGCAGATCTGGAAGAATACCAATAGAAGCCTCCAACTGGAATAAGAGCTGCTACAAAAATGCTCAATACTAAAGATATAAGCCTCCCAAGGAAATATAATAAGCTGATGCAAAATACAAGATTAATTTCTTTCCCTCCAAGGTTCAGATCCAAACCCCCCTGGCTGAGCTGTGCCCTCATGGTTGGCTGAATACTCTCAATAGTTCGACCTTGCTGCTAGAAGCCTCAAAATGCTTTGAAACTGGATGGAATAGTACATCGGGACAAGACAAACCCCCTCCTGAAGTCTCAGGCTGAAAGATAAAGATCTGGTCCTCCAATAGCTGAAACCCCAAATTGAGTTTCGCCCTCCTAGATGACTACAGAGACCCAATAATTCAGCCTCATTGTTGGGAGCCTCCAAATGCTATGAAACTTGCTAGAAATGTAGATTGGGGCAGGACAAACCCCCTAGTCAAGTCTCCAGCTGAATAAAGAAGATCTGTTCCTCTAGACTGATGAAACTCCAATCTGTAGTGCGCCCTCCTTCTCTCCAACTCTTTCCAAGCTCCAATAAATCAACTGGTAAGTAAACCTCTCTCCAAATGTGCTAGGAATAATGGTTGAGGCCCTACAGAGAAAACCCAAATGTCCAAAAGTCCAAAAGCCTCCTCTATCTCCTGGATCAAACTCTTCTTCCTTCAATGGTGCACCCCCCTTGCTGGAAACCCCCTAGGTTGCACACTGTTCCTTCCCTGAATGCTTGATGGTACCTGTAGCTAGTGTAGAATGGTTTGGGTGGAGTATTGCATCCCCAAGACCAAGCTTGGATCAAGAGAGGTGGGATCTTTCACCATCGAGTTGATCTCCAGGGTTTGTAATCTCAAAACCCTCAAAACTGTTTTATGCTCAAGAGCCCAATTGCAAAATGTAATAATAATCCAGAATGAATGAGAAGTGCACCTTTCCTTTATTTTATACTCTAGATCTATTTCTCTGTTGAGTTAGTTAACCCCTAGGGTTAACTCCTAGCTTTTCCCCACATGCTCTTTTCTTTTCTTTAGTTACCTTTTTCTCCCAAAGTCAACTCAATAATATAATGTTGTGCTTAGGTAATGGCTTTTGGTTGAATTTTTCCCCATGATGCACGAGACTATAGTCTAGTGGGGACAACTAGACTACTGAGTCTCTCCAAACCTATTCATCAAGAGGTGGGGGACATTACATGCTGTCACTCCTGTCCTAGTAAGCCCTGATTACACCAAAGATTTTATCATCTACTCCTTCGCCTCAAAGGACACTATTGTTGGAATCGTACTATGGAAGAATGATCAAGGTAACGAGAATTAATTAAAATATGACTCATAATAACTCAAAATTATGAAAATCATTGGAATGCAATAGAACCAAAGCCAAGTTGTGAAGAATGGATCCAGATGATGAAATATGATGAACGATGCAAGTCGGACCTGTTATCCCCCACTTTTAGGGATAACTAGGAGATCATGTCTCGAGGCCCACAGGTCCTAGACATGGAGTACCGAGAGACGGATCGACTTTAGCATGGCCCTGGAGGGCCCACCTTTTCTTCCTTTCAGCGCCTCTATCTTGTCAGCAACAACAACATCCATCACCATAGGCTTGGTCTTGTGTCAGAGATGGTTCTTGCTCCGTGAGATAATAAGTTCGGGTATCATGGTATGTCTCACTTTGATCATCAAAACCCTTGAATATGTGCATCTGATTCCTTTTATTTCTAACAAATGCTTTCCCACTTGACCATGTCTGGGGGATTGACAGGATGCCCTAGTAAGCTTGCGTCCATAGGTTTTGGTTTGCACTAGGAAGGATTTCTGAAAATCCATCATCCTCTCCCATCATAGCACCACTTTTTCATCTTGATTCCTGCTCATCTGCCCCATTTCACTTGTTCGGGCACTGGGTTGACCTATTTTCAGGATTGCACCTTATCTCATGGGAAGAAGGGGCTAAAGGCCCAGAAGGTAAAAGCAAGGTGGCAAAAGATAAAATCCTAAGAATAAAACCTCGAGATGCTTCGCCCAAGGATCCCCGAGAAAGCAATAAAAGGATTCTCAGCAAGAAACAAGAGGGACCTGTAAAAATAATAAAACAAGACATAATCAGAGGATAGGGGGTCTCATCACGAGCCAGCCTATTAGGTCCATGGGTACCTAGCAGTATGACATTACCACCAGCTGGTTACCACACCAGGGTAGTGACTCTTGGTTGCATAGCCAAGGGAAAGAGGGTCTCATCACGAGCCAGCCTTCTCATTTCCGTGAAAGTACTTGTGGGTAACGTTGTCACCACTGGTCACCACACCAAGGCAATGTCCCCTGATTAGCCTCTTGAAGAAAAAAGAAATAAAAAAACAAAAGAGTAAAAAAATGAAGAATAAAAGGCAATGAATGGGCTTGGAAAAATTTGCATTCAGGACAGGTGCAACTCGCCTTCTACAAAGGCACCCACAGGTAAAGCTTTGCATCCTCTGCTCTCACTGCACCCACTTTCTTGGACATCCTTTGCCCACATCACCCACTTGCATGGCTTAGATGAGGTCTCTTCTGAAAACTTTCCTCTTCCAGTGGACACTAGCCCAATAGGATGCCCTGTCATTTTCCCCAAACTTGTATTGCAAGCTTGTGTAATGTCTTTGAGATTTTAACTAAGTTATTAGGGATTTTATGCACATGTTTAATAATATTGATGATGAGATGTGATTGAAATTGCTATGATCCCTATGACTTATGAGCCCATGGAGGGCATAGCTGATGATGTGCAAGATCATGCCCGACGGACAAGTACCATTTTGGACCGGTACACACGGGGAGATGATCAGTTCAAACCTCCATGGGGATGAAGAGCCCACCAAATGGATGTTGAGACCCCATCAGGGGGCAAAGACAGGACATAGATGGATCAAAGGCTTTGCACCGGAGAAGAGGACGTTTCACTAGAGGCACCTTGGCAGAGCTTGACCTAGGGGGGTTGTGCCCTCTCCATTGGAACATTGACCCTAGAAGGCCCAGGATGTCACCCATGATGATCATGAAATCATTCAGCCTTGTGGACGTCTTGGGAGGCAGATTTGGCAGTGTTGGCATGTGTGGTAGGTTGGAGAAGCCCAAGGAGGGCTAACGTTTTGCTCCAGGATGTTGCATTTTCCCTAGAAGGGGCTAATGTCACCCTAAGAGGGGCATGACGTCTCTCTTTAGCTTGATTAGGGTTTAATTTTGAACATTTAATGTAAAACACTATGATTTTTAGTATTTTGGCCTTGTTAGCCTTTTTATGACCTAAAAGTGAAACTAGGTCATGGTACAGTATAAATTAAGGGTTTTTACTCTCATTTTTTCATGATATCTCACTCACTCATTAGTGAGGTCTGAAATTTGTGCTACACTTGGGTTCTTTGGATGAAATTGTGAGGCGCAACTATTGAAGGAAGGCATTTTTGGATTTCTATTGGCATTTCTTGATGGAAGGTGTTACAACTAGGGTTTGCTATGTTATTTCTTGGTGAAATGTAAGTAAATTTCTGCAAAAATTCTTGATTGAATGGTTGTATTGTCATTTCTTACATATATTGTTATAAATTTGTTGAATAAACCCTAGGTGACAAGCACACATTGTAGGTCCTTGTCTCATGTCCCCGTCAAGATTTTCAGCCATTTATTTGAAGAGAGAAAGAGCCTATCCGTAGCTACACTCTTTTCCCCCTCTTTATTTTTCTATCCATTTTACTTTCTAAGCTAAGAAGAAGAAGATGCATCAGGGCCTAGTTCTTCTACACCTTGATGGGCCAATTTTCCAGGATTTGTTGGTAAAGCCTTGCTATAACAACATGTTGCCTTCCAAACCCTCTTGTCTTAGTTTTATCCCTTTTCTCAGCTAGTCATCTTGCCATTGAGTTAAGGAAGGGGGAGAGAGCACTGAGGCCTAGTTCCCCTACACCAAAGTGAGCCTCTCTCCCCTAGGGTTTTGACTTTGAGGCCTTGCCATAGCAACACCTCAAAGC
>JZKD02S0522583.1:0-16712 GCA_000966675.3 Picea glauca
GTTACAAACTAATATATATATATGTTTTTTCAATGTTTAAAACAGCGAGGGCATTTTTAGCCGCCTGAGGTGGTCTGTTCGGGGTCGAGTTTCTTCCCACCGGCAGCTTCAATTCAGCGGAAAGGCGATTTGGGGAGAACTCTGGAGCGAGGGATGGTTTTCTTCAACGATGGTTGGCTTGTT
Source organism: Picea glauca (assembly GCA_000966675.3). Taxonomy (NCBI): domain Eukaryota; kingdom Viridiplantae; phylum Streptophyta; class Pinopsida; order Pinales; family Pinaceae; genus Picea; species Picea glauca. The sequence continues at coordinate 184 of JZKD02S0522583.1, forward strand.
AGAGGTCGAGCTTTTCCCTGCGGAGACTATCTCTTCAACGATGGGGTGCGAGTTGGTGGCTATTGTCTGAGTTTCGGTGGTAGTGGTTTGCTATTGTTGGAGTTTCGACAGTGGCGGTTTTGGGGTTTGTTGCGGTGGGAGTTTGTTTTCTGCTCAAGAGGTTTTGGGTCAGAGTTTTGAGGTCCTCATTGTGGGCGTGCTACACTTTGAGGTCCTTTGGGGCGTGCAGTTTTTGGTTCGGTGTTTGGTTAACACTTTGAGGTTCTTTGGTTTTCATTCTCTTCTTGTCTGGTGACATTCTCTTCTTGTAAGGACTGGTATTTTTATGTTTTTCGACCATGAACTATGGTCTAGAGCTTCTTTGAACAAGTTATGTATTTTGGGATAAGAATACAATTAGATATCAATATAATGAGTTAATTTTCTATTGGAAAAAAAAGTACAAAATAGAGAAAATAGATGATACATAAAAACAAGATAAACTCAAGTGCTTACTCAAGTGCTTAAGAGATTTGTCATAAAGATGTCAGTTTTATCTAAATCATTCAAAAATAGATAAAAAAATTATTATGTAAAATATTGAAAATATTATTGTATCTAAATTTAAAGGGAAATTGAGATATTATAAAGAATTATACTATAAGAGCAAGAAGGTGTTTAACCCTAATTTAAAAGATGGAAAGCAAGCCATTGGACAATTTTTAAAACAAAAGAATTTGTCATCTTTGTAACATTGAGGGGGTTTCTAAAAATAAACCATAGTTCTCTTGAGCAACAGTTTGACAAAAAACACGCTCTGGTGCATCCTCGCAGATTTGCCTAGGGTTCGTTCCTAGCTGCCGCCATGGACGCGCAGGGAGGAGGGGAGCCGCCACCCCCTCCCTCTCCAGCCACCTCCTTTCGCAAGCTCATTGCAGCCTACAACAAGAAGCTTCCTCCTTCTGATCCTCCAAGTTTCGTAAAGAGATTAGACGTCATCCCAGAGATCGACCTCCCCCCCGATCATCCAATGAAGGTCGCTCTTTCCCTCTTAGAGCGAGGACTAGTATGTCAATTCATGGGACTCTGGCCCTCAACCAGATCCACAGACAACTGGATCCAAAGGAATTGGAGACCATTGATCACAAACAATGTAACGTGCTATGCGGTTGGGAGAGGGTATAATATCTTCGAGTTCATCTCCCAGGAAGATAGAAATCTAATCTTTAGGAATGGACCGTACTTCATGGGTACCCAAGGGCTCTATCTGAATCGCTGGACCCCAAGCTTTGATCCCGCCTCAGAAGTACCCAAAGACGACCCCGTCTGGGTTCGGCTCCCGAATCTACCAATACACTGCTGGAACCCCTCCTCGCTTCAAGCAATCGGAAATGGACTAGGGCGTTACATCGATCGAGTAAACCCAAAAGACCAATACTCCTGCGCAAGGATTTGTGTGGATGTTGATCTGGAGGTAGGTCTCTCGGAAGCGATAAAACTAAAAGTTGGGGATTGGCAGCACTTCCAAAAGCTTGATTACGAACAACTTCCGTTCAAGTGTAGAGGTTGTCATGAATACGGCCACTTTCAAGTGTAGAGGTTGTCATGAATACGGCCACTTCCAAAGGAACTGTCCAAAGATCCCCAATATAGAGAAAGCAAGGGACGAAGGCTGGCAACAGGCTCGAAAGGGGAAAGCCAAAATGAAAGGACAAAGAAGCGAAAAGATAGTCCCAACGCAAGCCAAAAACTCAAGAACTAAAGAGAAGGAGAACAACTTCAGTATTTTGGCCAGGGAACCAGGCGAAGAGGAAGCAGATCCAAGTAAAGAGGCCCAAGAGGAAGAAGCAAGAGGAATCCATACCCCCGAAGACAAAGGAAATCAATTACCAGCAGAAGAAGGGGAGCAAAACAAATCCCCCCAAAGGATGGAAGGAAGTCAAGACATAGAGAAAGGGGAGATCTCGACAGGAAGCGACTCAGAACACACAAGCGAAGCTTGGGCCACCCCACAAAAAAAGGGAAGAGACAGGAAAACCAAAAAAAGCAGAAAGAGACCAAGAAACTTACAAGGATGTCCTAAAGGGTTCACAACCAACCATCAAGCAGCTGATCAGTGTTTGGCACACTAGAAAGTAGGCCAAAGCCTCCCAAGGAGGCCACTACTCCCCCCAAGGTAACTGATGATTCTAACCTCCTGGAATTGTAGGGGTTTTAGTAGCAAAAGGAAAGAGGAAGCACTCAAGGATATAATCAAAGCATCGAAATCAAACATCCTACTACTCTAGGAGACCAAGATGAGTCAACAAGACTCCCTCAAAGCTTCGTTGAACGTCTGGAGAGGTATCCAAGGAATAGCTCAAAATGCCAGAGGTGCCTCAAGAGGACTATCCACTCTGTGGAACACCTCCAAAATAGACCTGATCATCTCCGACACTTGCATGCACTGGATTCACACCAAACTCCTCCACAAAGACTTGGGTTACCTGGTAAGCCTCTTCAACATCTATGTGCCGCAACATATTGAGGAAAAAAAATACTGCTGGGAATCCCTAAAAGACATCTTGCAACAAAATGAACTTGAAAATATCATTCTAGGTGGGGATTTAAATGTAACCCTGGCTTAGAAGGAAAAAAGAGGTGGATCCATCGTGAGAGACCCAGCCAGAGAATGGGTGGAAGACCTAGTCTCAACCTGGGACCTAATAGATATCAATCCTACCAAAGGACTCTACAGGTGGACGAATAAAAGAATAGGCCCTGGGCACATTGCTGCTAGACTAGATAGATTCCTTGTCCAAAGTTCCTTTATTTTACTGGGGCTCATAGCAAATGTAGAGATTCTACCCCACAGTGTCTCAGACCACAAGCCCATATGCTTAGAAATCAAAACCGACCAAACCCAAGGACCCATCCCTTTCAGATTTAACCCGACTTGGATCCAAAATAAAGACTTTCTCCCACTAGTTTCCAAAACTTGGACCAGCACGGTTAAAGGCTCAGCTTTTTATGTCTGGGAAGAGAAGCTAAGAAGACTAAATATAGCTCTAAAAATCTGGGCAAAGGGCCAACCAAACCCAATCTCCTCACACATAGAAGCCCAAAAGCAACTCAAGAACCTTTAGCTGGAAATGGAAAACAAGGAGATCAGGCAAGAAGGCCTACAACAAGAAGACCGCCTTCAAAGACAATGGCACAGTGCCTGTAGAGAGGAAGAAAACTACTGGAGGAAAAAATCTAGAAGCCTCTGGCTAAAAGAAGGTGATAAAAATACAAGCTACTTCCACAAGCAGGCGGAGGCAAGGAAGCACTATAAAGCAGTGACAGAAATCCAAGTTCAAAATGAAACAATTACAGATCCAGAAGGTATAAAACAAGCAACCTTTGAAGCCTTTGCAACACTCTATTCAGAACCGCAAGGGACAGTAATAGAACCTCAGAGGTACCCTCTCTCCATTATTCCAGGCCTCATTAAGGAAGAAATCAATTCCAAGATGACTAAGGAAGTATCGTAGCAAGAAATAAAGGAGGCCCTAGACCAAATGAATCCAGATAAGGCCCTAGGCCTGGATGGTTTTACTGTTAGATTCTACCAGCAATGTTGGGGAATAATAAAATCGGATCTCACCAAGATGATCAAGAAATCGCAATAGAGAAACAAACTGGGCGGGAGCACCAATTCAGCCTTCCTGGCGCTTATCCCAAAAGAGAAAGGAGCAGTCACCTTCAATCGCTTCAGGCCAATCTCCCTTTGTAATACAAGCTACAAAATTCTCACCAAAGTAATAGCCAATAGACTCAAAACAATCCTCCCTCTCATCATCCTGGAAAACCAAGAAAGCTTCATCAAACGCAAGCATATTGCCGACAACATCATTCTAGTTCAAGAGGCCCTACACTCAAGTGTCCAGAGGAAAGACAAAGGTATGATAATTAAACTAGATCTTGCCAATGCCTTTGATAGAGTTAGACATAACTTTTTATTTGAAGTAATGAGAAAGTTTGGTTTTGACCCGTCTTTTGTAAAGTGGATAAAATCTTGTATTGGTTCACCATGGATAGCTCCTATGGTGAATGGGAAAGTAACAAAGTTTTTCCAAGCCACCAGAGGCTTAAGGCAAGGCTGCCCCCTTTCACCCCTTCTCTATGCAATCCAAGCTTTAGTCCTAAGCTATCAGCTGGGAAATTCCCAAGTCCAAAACAACCTCCAGGGATTGAGAATCGTGCAAGGGGTGAAAGACATAAATCATGTGCAATTTGCGGATGATACTCTGTTGTTGGGAGGTGCAAGCCCTATAATAGCAAAGAAGTTCAAAGAAGAATTGGAAGCTTATGATGCAGTCTCAAGAAGTGAAATAAGTCGGGCCAAAAGCAAAATTTATGGATGGAATATTACGCCAAAGGAAATGTTGGGAATTACAAGAGTTTTGGGGATGGAAGGGCACACCAACTGGGAGGCCTTCAAATACTTGGGAATCTCTATATTCAAATCTATCCCAAAAACATCACACTGGAATCAACTAATAGACAATTTAAAAAATAAAATTTCCTCCTGGGGGGCGAACTGGTTAAATTTAGCAGGGAAAGTTGTCTTGATTAAATCCATGTTGACCAGCATACCCATCTATTAGAGCTCATTTTTGTTATCCCCTGCCTCCGTCATCCAAAAAATTGAAGCAGTCCAAAGATGCTTCTTGTGGGAAGGAGGGAAATAATCAAGAAGGAAAATGCATTTGATAAACTCGGAAAAAACCTCAAAACCTCTCTTGGAAGGGAGCCTTAACTTCAAAAAAACCCAAGCTCAAAACCTGGCTTTGGGGACAAAGTTGTTGTGGACGATGGTCACGGGCAATCCAACTTGGAGCAAATTGGCACTTTGGAAAAAATATTTTAGGGGGCCTAGGAGGCGATGCTTGGATTTCCCATGCAAGGAATCAAAAGGTTCCCCTATTTTCACCCTCTGCAAAAAGGCACTGGCCCACTTCAGCCCTCATATCACCTGGGTGCCAAGAAGCAGAAATAAAATCAACATTTGGCAAGATTCAATCATGGGAGACCCCCCCCTAGGGCTGAGACAGGATCTGCAACGTCTCAAGGATTGGATGGATAGCCAAAACATAACTACTCTTTTTGACATCTCCATTTGGGGGGAGGACAAGTTTATGTCATGGAAAGGGTGGGGAGTGCTCAACAGACCACCTGATCTTGAAAGGGAATGGAGCACCCTACAGTTCTGTCTTCAAGGGAAAGCCCCCTTCAAAAAGAAAGGACAAGACGAAAGAGGCTGGGGAGGGAAAGCCAAGGCCTATACCACAATAGAGAGCTACCACCTCATCACTAATGTTCCCAACGTTATGCCCAATCCGGCCATCTGGAAAGCAATCTGGCAGTTCAAGTCCATTCTCAAAATTGACTTATTTATCTGGACCCTTGCACACAACAGCATTCAAACAAGGGAAAATCTTCAAAGACGTGGCTGGGAAGGCCCCTATAGGTGCCCCCTCTATCAACATGCTGAAAAAACTACAAACCACCTTCTTCTTAACTGTGAATACTCCAAAGAAGTCTGGAAGCTAGCACCAGGAACACAACACTCCATCAGCCTCCTGCCAGACACAAGAAGCCTTCTCCTCCAATGGGACTCCTATTATTCGTTCAAAACTAAAAAAAGTAGCCATGCCTTTGCTCTATGGAAATTTCTCCCAAAGTTCATCCTGTGGAGTCTATGGCTGGAAAGGAACAACAGAATCTTCAGGGACAGCAAAAGGAGTCCTGACCTAGTGATAACCAAAATTCAAGTGCTCTTTGGAGAAACTGCACCTTATTTACACCAGACAAAGAACAGCCAAGTGCTGGAAGCACCAGAGGAACTCTGGCTGAACCACTTTAAAATCCAATGTCATATGGGATTATAGGCTAACACTACAATTGAAGAGGAATGGGAAATCAGGAAAGACAAATAGGATTTCGCCAATTGGAAAACAAGGAGTAAAGTCCATATCCTGGCCTTTGAAGGGGCTTCGAAAGGAAATCCAGGCCAAGCTGGAGGAGGAGGGATAATAGAAAACCGCCTCGAAGCAACCACAATAAACTTTGCCCCGGGTCTAAGAATCGAATCCAACAATAGAGCAGAGGCCTTGGCTCTCTGGCAGGGGCTAATTCAGGCAGAAAGGCATAAGATCCAGGACCTGGTTATAATCGGCGACTCTAGAGTGGTAATACAAGCTTTAATTCGACATTCTAAAACCCATAGTGCAAGCCTTAACAACTTTTTGGACAAGATTCATCTCCTGCTAAGGAACTTCAAATCCTATAAGTTATACCATGTGCTAAGAGAATTAAATGGGAAAGCAGACGCAGAAGCCAACAAAGGCACACTCCTGGCGCCGAGAATTCTGAAGGTGAATGAAACAACGTCCAACGTGGCACTTCCTTGAACCAAGATAATCACGCCCTTAAGGCAAGATAAAAAACAATATGAATCACCAGACAGGGAAATCGGGGGGCTCTCTCAAGTCAAGTCACGTCAGAACAAGTTGGGCGAAGGGGACAAGGCATAGTACAATGAGGAAGCGAGCCTCAGACAGGGAGGACATAGGAATTCAGCTCACCCATACCCCATGGATTTAGCGAATCAATTGGAAATCATGAGCGCGGAGGAAGGAGGGAATAAACTGAAGGCGCCCCTTAGACTCATCCCACTTCATTGCAGAGATTTCTAGAGTATTCCCCAGCGAAGCACCAAGGCACAGGAAGAAGCGAAAGGCGTCCAAAGATGGCATCAGGGTCAAATAGCAATCCCAACACTAAGGAATGACTCAAAGCTATGGATACAGCACTGGAAAATCTCAAGCAATTGCTTCAATTCCAACTGGATTTCCTGGAAAACTTGGACTCTGAAGCAGGAAGGCGTATGGAGAAGTTAGAAGAAGACATTACCACAACCAAAATTGGGTTTATAGAAAAGCTTGGCAAGCTGCATAGGGAACTCAAGAACCCCCGGCAGGAATTTGAGGAACGAATCGATCAGCTGGAGGCGAAAATGGCTCAACTCAACAACGATTGGAAGCAAGATCATGAAAACTAAAGCAGTCTTGGAGCAAGAAAGCGTGGTCTTCCCTCTTCAGCAAGTTTGGCATTTTGTATAGAAGCCAACGCTGTAAATAACTTTGTATCTGGTTAAGTTATGATCGGATTTTAAATTAAGAATTTAGTCTACTGCTAAAAGGACTTGGAGGATACTCCAGGCAGGCAGGCACGCGGACAAGCGTGGCCCTTTTGTAACCGAATCAGTGGCTTATCCACCTTTTATTCAATATCAATATCACTATCCGTTTTCGTCAAAAAAAAACAAAAAACATTGAGGGGGTTTCTCTTAGAATATGTATGCACTCCCACATTATATTTCAATTTCAAAATATTTGTTACGTTATTGACATTCCGAAGTGTCTAACTCATCAAAACTATAGGGCTTGTGGAATCATTCTCTAAAATTTTTAAGCACAAAAATAAAATTCTAAAGAAAACCATCTTCTCTCTGTGGGTGTAATGATTTCCTTGTTTTATGTATTTCTTTGAAATCAATTTATTGACAAATATTGGAGATCCAAAACTAGAGTACTAGATGTTGAAGGAGCAAATATGTAGATAAGATTTTTGGTAATTTTATATGATTTTTTTTTTTTTTTAATGAATGATTAGATTAATTTTTAAAGTTATAGAAAAACTAATATTTTCATTTTTAATGTCTTTGTTATTTCTAATAAAATCTATAAATCTTTTGTAATTATGTATTCATTCAAATATAAATAATTATTATTATAATTTTATTTGTGTAATTGTAACCAAGGATTCATAACAACTAAGAATCATTTAGAGTTACTAAAAACCTTCACATGTATTTTTCCATTACACTTTGTTGCAAATTATGTGATTGTAGTGAAAATGTATATACAATGTTGAAGTTAATTACACCTAAAGGCGTATACCTATTGGAGATGGGTACAATTAATCATCTTTTAATCTAAAATTATAATTTTATGGCTAACAATTGAAGATGCTAGCATATTCTTAGTCGTCCTCCTAAATCAATGAATATGATTTATTGTTCATAACTTCCTTGCATTTATGAATCCGTTACTTTTTCACATTTACCTAATCATATTAAGAAATTACTGTACAGCCATATAATTATCACTTTTAGATGATAAACATAAATTAAAACCATGTTTAGATGATTAGCCTACACTACCTCAAACTCACAGCCACTAACAACAATAGAGCACAGCTGTCATATTGGCCGGTTCGGTTCCTGTGCCCACAGACTAGCTTCCTCAATTGATCATTCAATCTTCTACGATCCCCAAGAGATAATCTCGCAAGGCCTACAGGTGAATCGTGCATTCTCAAGCGTGCCTATTTTAGCCAAGCACATAGCGTTGGCCTAACGAATCTCATAACCAAGTGTCGCGAACATTCAAGGGTTGATAATGCCCATCTAAACTAATCTTGAGAAATAATATTCTCAGACCCATCTAAACCCTAATATGAACGCACTTATAGCTTATATGATGTGCATATAGAAATTGCAATGCTAAGGTTGCATATTAGATGTGTATTAAAGGGATCTTGCATATTCCATGTGTATTAACTCCATTGTTTAGATTAAACACTGTTACTATCACATAGACATAGAAAGGGCGAACCCGCTATAGAATGCATAGTTTCCTTAATAAACGTGTTTTTTCTATTAGGTGTGCTACACATATATTTAGGTCTCTTTTATACTAAGCTCGTAATCAATTTTGAGCTATAAATGTAATAGAATTTTCAAGGATGTAGTGGTATTTTCATTTTGGCATCCTATACAGAAATTTGCAGATATAAATCTCTTGATCCAAAATTTTAGAGACATAAAAGATTAAGTTTATGAAACATTGAAAAACAGTTTCTGAACCGCCCATCCTTATCCCAACTGTGCTTTTCGGCCATCATACATAAGCATCAAATTCCATTAAATTTGTGTGTATTGTTGAATTGTAAATTTAATCAAATTCCATTAACATAAGCATCAAATTCCATTAAATTTGGTGCAGTGAATTCCATTAACATACGCACACTTTGATATTTGTTGCAGTGAACTAGTCAGAAACTTTGAAAATCAATACATTATTGTCATCGCTATTCAGGTAGATGCAATTTGATTCTAGAAGCTTTGTTTTGCAAATTGTAATATACCTTTGGAAACTTTGAAAATTAATACAATATGGTCATGGCTACCCAGGTCGATGCAATTTGATTCGAGAAGCTTTGTTTTACAAATTGTAATATAAAAATCCTCGAGCTTGAAGCATGCTCGTTGAATAATTTATTAAATGGTATAACCTAGATGATTGCTCATTTCAAAATTTTGAATTCATCCTTGATACGATTCAACATTAACCATTTTAGACTTGCTTTCCCTTTGTCAATAGGTAAAATCATTATAAATCATTATAGCCTAACTCTATTTATAAACTCATTATAATAATTAGGGTTTTAATTAATATATTTTATGTAATTTTAATTAATATATTATAACTAAGTCCACATGAAGTTAATGAAATTAAGGATATTTAAGTAAAATCATTATAAACTCATTATAACCTAACTTTATTTATAAACTCATTATAATAATTTTGGTTTTAATTAATATATTATATATAATTTTAATTAATATATTATAATTAAGTCTCAATGAAATTAATGACATTTAAGGTTTTTTTTTATAACTATGTTGGGAGTCAGTCTTTTGGTGTTCACTAGCTGCGAGTTAGTGGTTGTGTTAGTTAATTTTAAATTTAAAAAATATTGAAAAAATTTGTTATTCAAATTGAAAGAAATGTAAATAATTTAGACATTCAATTTCTAAAAAAAATTAATATTTTTTATGAATTAATATAAATCAAAGTTAAATATATATTTTGAAAAAAAAAATGAAAAATTAGGTTATATTAAAAAAGGTTTTTGAAAAATGCAATATTTATAGGTTAGGTTCCAAATAACAACCAATAAGCCTAATAATTTATCCTTCCTTCTAAGAAGTTGCTCAAACATGGATATTGTTAAGATAAATGACCAAAGGGAAAATTGTTAGTATCCGAATAACAACCAATAAGCCTAATAATTTATCCTTCCTTCTAAGAAGTTGCTCAAACATGGGTATTGTTAAGATAAATGACCAAAGGGAAAATTGTTAGTATGATAAGCACTTTGTAAGTGCAAGGAGGCTAGGGAGAAATGTTTACCCATAAATAATATATGAAAATAAAAACCAAAATCCTTTAAAAGTTCGTAGAAATGTTATTTTGATTTATATTATATATAATATAAAATTAAAATTTTAAAAGTAATTATTTTGTTTTATTTTTTATATTATATATGTTATTTAATTTTTTGTTTGTATTTATATTAACAATGTATTTTATATTAATGTTATTATTTTGGATTTTTAAAAATAATTATTAATATTTAATTTTTTTTAAATCACAATTTATAAATTTTATGAAATTAAAGTTTAAAAAATATTAAAAATAATGTACATATAGGGAATCTCAATGTATATTGCTTAAAATATGAAATTACAATTTAAGGTTGAAAAAATTTAAAATTTATTTCCTTTATATTTATTAATAAATTTTAAATTAAAATATTAATATTTACACTTTAAACATATTTATTCTTGTACATGTTTAATACTTTGTGATCAATTAGAAATTAGGATGAATTCTATATTATCGTATAAATTAACAGAGGTCATTTAATACCAAAATTATGAAGTAATATATATATGTAAATGAATTAATTTATTGAAGAAATGATATAGTAGAGTGAATCTTTAATTTTATTAGTTATTAATGAATATGTTAAAAAAAAAATTGTTTATCTCTTTTTTATTATACTTTTATTTTTTTTAAATGCTATTTTCATTAAATATCATAGATACTATTTTTTTCAACAAATTTTATGTCCCTTATTATGGTGACATGACACAATTGTCATAATATTTGGATGGAAATTTTGAGTGCTAATGCACTCTATTTTATTTCCTTGTTTTTTTTTGTTTTAATTTAATCAATGACTTTATTGGAAATTAATTAATATTTTAACAATATTAGTTGATTTTGCATTATCGATGAGGTATAAAGGGTCTAAGATATTGAAATCATGATTGTTTATTTCCTAAAAAGAAAGCAAGAAATTGAAATAGTAGGAGAAATGTTGGCTCCTGAATCATCAATATATCGGTATTTACATCACTCTTTAGTGGATGAAGATAAATTATTTCTATAATATATAGGCACAAACTCATATGACCATTTATTTGTTTCTACCCAATGGGGATTCATTACATAGTGCTTCCATGAGGTAGCTTTTGAACATGTCTTTATCAAATTCGCAATTTCTAAGGAAATTGTTGGCCAAATCTTTGATTTCAACAAGTCTCGGATTAATAGGATAATAAAAAAATAGGTTTCTGTGGTCGATTTGGTGGATATATGAGTCTTGTAGGACCCTTGCGTGAAGTTGATGGATGAAAAAGTGGCAATGGAAATACAAATTTATGCTCATGTATGAATGTGCATGCATTCATTGAAACATATGCACATTACTTTTAAACCAACCTTAATTCCTTCCTAACCAACATGCATGCATGGAATGCCACATTGCTACCAACTGGGTGATTAACATGAGTGTTTTAATAACATCCATCCATTCATTTGAGTATGAAAATATAAGAAAAATAGACCATGGGTTTTCCTTTCTTATATGTTTCCTTCAAATCACATTGTGCATTTTGGAGTAGATGAAGCCATGTTTTAGAGAAGAGGATTTATATATTTCTATGATCAAGACAAGATAGGATGGAATCATTGCCAATTAGTGTTTTTGGAAGTTGTAATGGTATTTTCACTTTGATTCCTTTGAGTTAAAGGTAGTATTTTGTGTGGTTTTTGTTCCAACTACTATGTTTAGATTTTTAAAATTATATGGATTAAGAAAGGGGATTTTTTTTTTAACATTATTCAAATGTAGCCTTTAAATATCATTATCATCAAGCATACCCTTGATTAAAACCTAAATGCCTCACCATTAATTGAAAAAACTTCCAACCCTAATCCCCAATCACCAATTGGAGATGAAAATGTTGACATTAATAATGGCGTTGGAACACTTAGAACATGTGAAATTTCTTTCTTAGGAGTATCAAAGAGATTAGATTACTTTCTTTCACTATATTCCTTGATAAATTTGTTTCTCCAATCGCACATGAATGAGGGAAATTATTTGATATTTCTAACTACATGCCAATAAGTATGACTATAAGACATGTTTAGATAGGAAGAATGTGACAAGTTTAGAAATTATAAATTGCAATCTCGAGGACTTAGTTATTGATGCTAGAACTAGAGAACATAATCTTAAGGGAAAGAGGAGTATTTGCATGGACTAGTGCACATACCATCCATTTATATAAAAATATATGGATAAATGGTTTATGGTTTTTGATATACCTTTCTACTATAACAAGAAGTTTTCAAAGTACTTTCAATGAATATTATGGATTGAATTTGTTTTAGGTCTCCATGTCAAGAATTTTCACATTGGTTAATAGAAGAGGGTTGGTCATCAATGTGAAGAAGATGGAGAAATCCATGTATGACCCATTGAGAAGTCACACCTTCTTAGGTGAATTACTAATCCCCCCACCCAATATCGTGATATTGTAGATGAGAGTAATGATATCCGGATTATCTTCGGCACAAAATGAGAGAAAATATATAATAAAGAAATGTACAGAGATATCTCAGATATCCAATAATATAACAGAAATGTATCTAAGATGCAACCATAAAACAAAGATATAGTAATACACAATTTTCCATTAATTAGCGAAAATGTACAAAGACTGTAAAAATATAGAGTGAAAGACTCGGTAGAATGGTGGGAGCTTATCTCTGAGAAGAGATGTGTCTACTACTCACATTCGCAAGAAAATGATTTTATAATTAGGCTCCAAAGGCCTTTTTATCATAAATAAAATCCAAAACCCTAACCCCAGAAGATGAAAATCCAATAGTTTTGTGGACCCTGTTTTGGGTAGTTTGGTGTATCAACTTCCCAGGGGTGTAACTTTGGCGTACAATATCTATTTGGGGTGCACGATAGCTTGTTGGAAAGGTATTGTCGAGGAGATTCATTTTGGGGGATCAACAAGAGGCTTTGGCTACCATTGATAATATCGATCCCGAAAAACCTTCATTCAGGCCCTCAAAATGGCCCCGAAAGTTAAAAACTACTAAAAATAGTAAATTGCCAAATGCCAGAAAATTGTTTTGAGCCAGATGGAAAAGGTGGGTGGCCACCAATATCCACCTAGATCAATCCTCCCTCAGAAAGAAATGGTCTCCATTGCATTGAATTCCCGGGCGAGAGGAGAAAGTGATTGAATCTTGGTGTGTTGCTTGCCTTTCTGGAGACATTGCATTGTGGAAGGTTTTCATGAACTTGTTGTTGGCGGGGTTGAATCTGTTAAATTAGTCGAGCTACAATATATGTCTGGGTGTAGAAGGAATATTTTTTATTTTTTGCATTCTTGTCGACCTACTTATGTTGGATAGAAGGTGCTTGGGTCGAGGTTGTAGTGGTTGCAATATCCTTATGTTCACCTTTTGAATAGATTGTGAAGAAGATGAATTTTGTAGTATGAGATACTACCTTGCGGCATTGTTTAGGTGGGACAATAGTTGGAGCTACCTCTAGTATCCTGTAGAGATGACCCCCTAGAGTAACAATGACACTACGAGGTCGAGAATCATAGACAACATGGTGCTTCCACATATATAGCTGACCCAAGAGAACATCACATTCATCCGGTAGGGCAACATCACATCGTACCTCATCCTTGAAGGGTTGGATGTCGTATGACAATCGACACTACTGGATGACATGAAGATATCATCCCTGGAAAAGCCACCCAATGTTGTATGGTTGTGGGTGTGGTGTTGTCAACAATCACAACTGTTTGACGACCTCTGTTGAGATGAGGTTCTTTTGGCTTCCGCTATCAACAAAAGAATGCAGTGGGGTCCCCTTCACCCACATCTATGAATGAAAAATGTGCTCCCCCTCTTCATGATCTGTGAGTTCTTCTGGTTGAATTGTTTCGATCACAAGAATAGTAATGGGGTTTGTGTCGATGATATGTCTTCTATCAGTATTTTCTGAATCATATTCTAACTCAGGGTTCGACTCCTTGTCTTTGATCTTGGCCACCAATGACTGTTTTGAGCGACATTCATCGGTGTTGTGCTAGGGGATTTTGTGTAAATCACACCATTTTCTGGTGTCCTTCTTCATCTTTCTGTGACCCTTATTTTCCTGTGGCTTGGAATGGTTTTCAGGAGACTGTTTGTTAGGGTCCTCTACATCATACTTTGGTTGTTGCGTATTTGCAGACTCGAACTCCCGTTTGTTCTGGTGCTTAAATTTTTGCTCGAATTTAACAACATATCGATAAGCAGTACTGAGTGATGAGATGTCTAGAAAATCCATTTCAGTTTGGATGTATCTGTGTAGAGCCCCACAATATTTCAAAACCAAATGTCATTCAGAGTCTTTGATACCCAGCTTGGTGCATAAGGTATGGAAGGTATTGGTGAACTATGAAACTACTTAGCCCCTCTTTTGCTGCAGTGTGGTCCATCTCATGTATTGGTCCTCATAGTTTCCAACAGGGTAATAATGTTCCTTTACCGCATCCACAAAAAAATCTCAAGTGGGATCAACCCCATATATTCCAAAATCCTCTGTGGAACTTTGCTCCCAGTAAGTTTCCCACCAATTTTTGACATGGGAGAGATCCTTAATGAGTGGGAAGGTGATATTTTCCCTATCAGATAAATTATGAATAGAGAAATAACCTTCTAGCAGATTTAACCATTTTTCTAGGGCATGTGCATCTATATGTCCTCCAAATATAAGAATATCAAAATTAACTTGTACCTTGAAAGGTGAGGAGCCTACAAATTGGTTGCTTGATGAAGACATGCCTGTTTTTATCGATAGGAGTTGAAGGATGTGGGAAAAATTCTCCATCATTTCATCCATTTGTCGCATGACAGCTTGCTCAAGCAACTTATTAATAGAATCGTCTTCTCTGTCATTTTTATTTTCTTCCTCCATGGAGGGTTTCTTTGGCGTACGAGATCAATTGTACTCAAGAGAGACACTCTCGAGACCCAACTTTATATACTCATACCTCGTTGGGGACATGCACTGAAAAACGATAAAGAGCAACTTGCTCTGATACCACTGATCCAGATTATTTTCAGCATGAAATGAGAGAGGAGATATAATAAATAAATGTATAGAGATATCTCAGATATCCAATAATATACCATAAATGTATCAGAGATGAAACCATAAACATAAATACACAGTAATACACAATTTTCTATTAATGAGTGAAAATTCACAAAGACTGTAAAAATATAGAGTGAAAGACTCGCTAGAATGGTGGCAACTTATCTCTAAGAAGAGATGTGTACACTACTCGCATTCACAAGACAATGATTTTACAATGAGGCTCCAAAGGCATTTTTATCATAAATAAAATACAAAACCTTAACCTCGGAAGATGAAAATCCAACAGTTTTGTGAACCCCATTTTGGGTAGTTTGGTGTATCAACTCCCTGAGGGCGTAACTTTGGCATACAATCTCTATTTGGGGTGCATGATAGATCATTGGAAAGAAATATTCGAGGAGATTCATTTTTGTGGGATCAATTAGAGCCTTTGGCTATAATTAATAAGTTCGATCCCAAAAAACCTTCATTTAGGCCCTCAAAATGGCCCCGAAAATTAAAAACTACTAAAAATAGTAAATTGCCAAAATTGCAAAATTGTTTTGAGCCAGATAGAAAAAGGTGAATGGCCACTGATATCCACCTGGATCAACTAATGATACCCAGACATAAATTTCCACCTCAAAATGTACTTTACTTTAGCATTGAACCCTCCTCATTGCATCCCATTAAAAGGGATATTTAGATAATATGAAACCTTATAATTGATGAACAAGGGTCAATCCTTTACGCCATGAACCTAACTCTAGTTAGGTAAGACATCTATCAATACTATAATTATGGTGAAAGATCATGTGATCCTCATCCATGCTTAAGATATTGTAGACTTGTTATGGACATATGGAGGTTCCTATCTAGGAGATATCTATTGATGACATTGATATAAAATCATGCTTATGGCCTTCATTGATCACACACGTGCACACACACAACACACACATGACCTGTATTCTATAAAGTTATTTATAAATATTTTCTAACTATATTGTTATTTGGTCTATCTAGTTGTTATGATACATTTCTCCTTCATGAGAATGGTATAACTCATCCTCTCTCATCACAAATGTAGAATTTATAATAACATGTTATTTTGGGATACCCTATTGTGGAAATTAAATTTCATTTAATTACAGTATCTAAGT
>JZKD02S0522594.1:0-16712 GCA_000966675.3 Picea glauca
GATATGGTGTTATAGGTGTTATGAGAGAACTAGTTGTATGCTAATATTATAAAGTGTGATTTATTTCAAAAGGAAACCCATTATTTAGGCCACATAATATCAACATAAGGAGTGATAGTAGATCCTGGAATGATCAAGGAAATCATGAATTGGATTGACCCCAGGAATGTAATGAAGGTAAGATATTTCATGGGATTGGATAGGTATTATAGGAGGTGCATAAGAGGATTTCCAAGATGGGTAATCCCATTAATTGATTACAAAGAAAGGGGAATAAATTTATATGGTTATCAGACTGTGAGGCTAGCTTCTAGTAGTTGAAAAATATTTTGACGAATGCCCTTATTATGAAGATTGAAGACCTTGAAAATGATTTCTTGGTTTGCACTAATGCTTGAAAAATAAGGAATAGGAGGGGTTCTTATGCAGCAAGGGAAAGTTATTTGTTATGATTCACAAAAGATAAATGAGTATGAGTATAAGTATGCCACTTATGATATAGAGCTTGTAGTAATTGTGCATGCGTTGAATATGTGGAAACATTACTTTCTTGGAAGAAGGTTTATCTTGATGACAGGCTACTATGGAATAAAGAATTTTTTCAACCATCCAAGTTTGAATGTCATATATGCTAGGAGGATGGTGCTGATTAGCGAGTTTGATTTTGAAATAAATTATATTGAAAGAAAATAGAACAAAGAGGTGGGTGCACTCAACTAGAGTGTACACTGTGTACACTTATTAGAAACAAGTGTAGGATAGTTTGACATTAAGAGAATGATTAAATCCCTCTTTCAAGGAGATGATTTGTTTAATCAATTGAAAGAAGGGTTACAACGAGAACTCAAAGAAAAGAAATATGAGGGATATTAGATCTCAACTGATTAATTGTTATTAAATAAAAATAGACTGTGTGTTCCTAATTAAAAAGAGTTGATATGTTTACTTATGGATGAGTTCCATAGAATACCTTATGTAGGTCACCCTGTTTATCAAAAGATGGTAAAAACCATAAGGAAGTTGTATTGTTTTCATAGAATGAAGCATGACATTGTCAAGTACATTTTTAAGTGTTTAGATTGTTAATAGGTGAAGGTTGATCACAAGCATCCTACACACCTATTGCAGCCTTTACAAATTCAAGAATGGAAGTGGGAGACAATTTCCATGGATTTTATTATCAGTTTTCCAAAGAAAATCAAGAAACATGATGCAATCATGGTTGTGGTAGATAGGTTGAGCCAAGAAACCCATTTCATCAATGTTAATTCTACATTTAAAAGTCCATAAATGTTGCTAAAGGTTTTAAAAGATAGATTTTTCATATTGCATGGTCTTACAAAGATCATAATCTATGACAAAGATTCTAACTTCACCTTAAGTTTATGGAAAAGATTGTTTGTGGGCTTGGGAACACAATTGGAATTTATCATGGCCTACCATCCTAAAACAAATGGTCATACCAAAAGAGTGAACAAAGTGTGAGAGGACATTTGATGATGCATGTTATGCATCATCCCAAGAAGTGGGAAGAATATCTACCCCTAGTAGAATTCGCCTATAACAATGGTTATCATGAATCAATGAAGATGAGCTTGTTTAAGGTTCTATATGGTAGGAAGTGTAAAGTTCCAATAAATTGGGACATTCTAGTGGATAGGACCACAATTGAACATGAATTATTAAAGGAAATGGAACATGTAATAATTACAATAAAGAAAAATATGAATATATCTTGGGATAGAAAAAGGAGTTATGCAAACAACAAGAGGAATAAAAAAAAGTTCAAGGTGGGAGATCATGCATATATACAGGTGAATCTCAGGTTAATTTCCCTGAGAATGGGAATGTGTGCTAAGTTGGAACCCTACTATTGTGGACCATTCAAATTCTTGGAGAGAGTGGGGCCAATAGAATACAGATTTTCATTACCACTTACTGTTAGAGCTCATAATGTATTCCATGTGTCATTATTGAAGAAATATGTTCATGATCCTAATCATGTTGTTGATTGGACTATTATACAAGTGGAACCATAGGTGGAATTCCAACCTGAACCTCAATGCATCATGTATAGGATAAAAGAAATGCTCTGCAACCAAACCATTGTGCGGGTCAAGGTGCAATGGAAGCACTTTGGAGTAAATGATGCTACATGGGAACTGGAGGATGCCACGATAATGTAATACCCATTTTGTTTTTTATATAATTGTATATATATGGTGTTTTAAATTCCAAGGATAGTGTTTCCTTAAGGGGGAGGGTAATGTAACACCCTATTCTTCCCATAACTGTAATCATGCTTAAGACTTCATATGATGTGGTTATGAAGCATGTGATTATTTTTTCATTAATGAAAACACCATGCAGCTAACTGAGAGGGGAAATCCTTGAAAGTAGTGGCGACAATATCACATGTGGAATTGATGAAGTGGATTGGTGAGGTGGATATGAGGCTTCTTAGTGAAGAAAATAGGAATTTTTCTTAACAATCTATCCTACATGTCAAAACATAAATGCACACTTGTCCGTGTACTTGAGCCTATATGGAATCATGTGACTAGTTATGGAAGAAAAGAATAATGGTTGAGACAATTAATACTACTAACAGATCTAATTCCTTGAAGAGGAAAGGGTAAAATTAAAAACCTAACAAAAGTATGCCCCTTGGATTTCCCCTTCAAAATTATAATCCCTAACTAGAGATCACTTCTAACAGAAGCCATGGGATTCCAATGGTTTTGCAAAGGAAGAAACCAACAGTGAAAAACATCACCAAGAAGAAAAATAAAAGAATTTTTTTTCACATGCAAGAGAGACACACACAGGGAAAGAGAGTAGGAACAGGAAAAAGAGACACTTAGAGAGAGAGAGAGAACATACATAGACAAATAGGAAGAATTAAGAGAAATGAAAGGATTGAAGGAGAGTTGGTGAATTGGAGGCTCACAGACATAGGGTGTGATGAACTAAGGATCTCATACATAGATATCTGAGAAACATAAGTGAATGGAGAGATATCTTGGAACAAAATAGGAAGCTTGTCGAAATTATTGATGATGAACCTAAAAAATAAAGGAGACTTAGATCCATACTAGAGTGATAAAGGGTCGTAACTTTGTACTTACTAGATTGAAACCAACATTGGTAAGGGGAGGTCACCAAGGGACTATATATAAGATAAGGGACTCCCTTATGCAGAGGAAATCTAGTCGATAAAGTACTTGGTAAACCTGTTGAAGCCCTGAGCTCAATGGGAAGGGGGGAAATTATGGTATTGTCAGAGGAGGGAGAGTAACCTTCCTGGATCATTTGAACTTCAAGACTAGTTGAAGAATTCCCTTTTGATATCATGGATTGGAATGGGGGTGGTGTATAGTAGGAAGGAACTATGCAGTATGGCCTACGGTTGGGAGGAAAGTAATCCTCTCTTAGTCAGTTGGTTGTTGATATTTTCTCTAAGAAAATAAGTGTCTAACTTGATTGTTTAATGTATGATAATGATGTAAATGTGTGGTTTCTGGTTTAATGTGAAAATAAGAATGCATGTAAATGATGAATTGAAATCATGTATGAAAAGGGATGTGCTTATTTTCCTTTACTGCATAAATAGATTAACTCATGAAGTTAAGTCAAGTTGTCATGGTACGTATCCTTTAAAATCTTGAGGGTTAGGTGGAAAGATTGCAGGACATGTAAAATTCACTTGAGTCCTAGATGAAATTCCTTAGTGAGTTTAAACTTGAACTTCCCAAAGTTCTTAGTAGTTGGTAGAACCTTAGAAAAGGCCAAAGGAGAAACCTTGAAAGGTTTAAGTACGAAATGAGACTGCTACCTTAGAGGAAACAAATGCTTTGATTTGGGCAGGTTCACAATCCTTGATTAGACATAGTGAGAAAATTCATACCATTGGTCGAATGCTGCTACCTTCATAGTAATTAAAGTGAGGTTTTTTTTGAGATACAATGGAAAGAGTCTCAAATCTACAAGGATCGTTGATCTATCGGAGAGTGACTCATGAGAATTCAAGACCATTGGATCTAGTAAGGAGATCGTCAGAGGAGGGGTTGTCAGAGTTTAAGAAGAAGGACTTGTTATCGCACAGTTTGTAGGAAGGGTTTAGGTAGCTTGAGTCAAGGCTTCAAACTGGTGTAACAGGAGCTTCCCCACCCACTGTCACCTTGATGGGGAGCTCTTTCTATTTAGGGTGGCTAATCCCAAGGGAGACGTCCCTAGTAATATGGGGTTATGAAGGAGAAGGATCAAGGTTTAAGACTTCAAAGACTAAGGATAGGCTTCCCTTCATAGATTACTGCCAATAGAGATAGTCAAGGAAAAAATCTTCCACTGAATGGCACCTATTTGCGAGACAAGACAAATAAACTAGAACGTGCTGCAGTGGTTAGTACTTCACAATTTAATGACTATCTTTAAATATATACGAGCAATGTTAATTGTAATTATTGATGAAGTCAATGATTATAGACAAGAATAAAAGCTTAAAACACTTCTTCAATAAATACAAAGTGATAAAGTCATTCAATGTTTAATATCAATCCTTGAGTTATTACAATGCATTAAGTATCACAAATCTGCTCACATAAATATTGTTGTTGCATCACTATTGCAGATTTGAGGGTGACGCAGCCCTATTTCTGGTTGGTTTTGCTTGACAGATAAGTGGACGTTTTGTTAGGCAAGTCAATGAAAAATTGCTCAACACTTATATGTTAGTAAAACCACAATGTTTCACAGTAAACAAGGTCTAAAAGAAGGGTTAACGTCATCAATATTTCTGCTGCTACAAATGTGACGTCATCCCTAATTTTGAGGTTAGTTTAAGAGGAAAGGAGGTGGACGTTTTGCAAATTTGACCAATGAAAATATTCAACACATCAATGCCAATCAAATGATGACCTAGCCGCAATTTTTAAGCCACTCAAAAAAGTTCANGATATGGTGTTATAGGTGTTATGAGAGAACTAGTTGTATGCTAATATTATAAAGTGTGATTTATTTCAAAAGGAAACCCATTATTTAGGCCACATAATATCAACATAAGGAGTGATAGTAGATCCTGGAATGATCAAGGAAATCATGAATTGGATTGACCCCAGGAATGTAATGAAGGTAAGATATTTCATGGGATTGGATAGGTATTATAGGAGGTGCATAAGAGGATTTCCAAGATGGGTAATCCCATTAATTGATTACAAAGAAAGGGGAATAAATTTATATGGTTATCAGACTGTGAGGCTAGCTTCTAGTAGTTGAAAAATATTTTGACGAATGCCCTTATTATGAAGATTGAAGACCTTGAAAATGATTTCTTGGTTTGCACTAATGCTTGAAAAATAAGGAATAGGAGGGGTTCTTATGCAGCAAGGGAAAGTTATTTGTTATGATTCACAAAAGATAAATGAGTATGAGTATAAGTATGCCACTTATGATATAGAGCTTGTAGTAATTGTGCATGCGTTGAATATGTGGAAACATTACTTTCTTGGAAGAAGGTTTATCTTGATGACAGGCTACTATGGAATAAAGAATTTTTTCAACCATCCAAGTTTGAATGTCATATATGCTAGGAGGATGGTGCTGATTAGCGAGTTTGATTTTGAAATAAATTATATTGAAAGAAAATAGAACAAAGAGGTGGGTGCACTCAACTAGAGTGTACACTGTGTACACTTATTAGAAACAAGTGTAGGATAGTTTGACATTAAGAGAATGATTAAATCCCTCTTTCAAGGAGATGATTTGTTTAATCAATTGAAAGAAGGGTTACAACGAGAACTCAAAGAAAAGAAATATGAGGGATATTAGATCTCAACTGATTAATTGTTATTAAATAAAAATAGACTGTGTGTTCCTAATTAAAAAGAGTTGATATGTTTACTTATGGATGAGTTCCATAGAATACCTTATGTAGGTCACCCTGTTTATCAAAAGATGGTAAAAACCATAAGGAAGTTGTATTGTTTTCATAGAATGAAGCATGACATTGTCAAGTACATTTTTAAGTGTTTAGATTGTTAATAGGTGAAGGTTGATCACAAGCATCCTACACACCTATTGCAGCCTTTACAAATTCAAGAATGGAAGTGGGAGACAATTTCCATGGATTTTATTATCAGTTTTCCAAAGAAAATCAAGAAACATGATGCAATCATGGTTGTGGTAGATAGGTTGAGCCAAGAAACCCATTTCATCAATGTTAATTCTACATTTAAAAGTCCATAAATGTTGCTAAAGGTTTTAAAAGATAGATTTTTCATATTGCATGGTCTTACAAAGATCATAATCTATGACAAAGATTCTAACTTCACCTTAAGTTTATGGAAAAGATTGTTTGTGGGCTTGGGAACACAATTGGAATTTATCATGGCCTACCATCCTAAAACAAATGGTCATACCAAAAGAGTGAACAAAGTGTGAGAGGACATTTGATGATGCATGTTATGCATCATCCCAAGAAGTGGGAAGAATATCTACCCCTAGTAGAATTCGCCTATAACAATGGTTATCATGAATCAATGAAGATGAGCTTGTTTAAGGTTCTATATGGTAGGAAGTGTAAAGTTCCAATAAATTGGGACATTCTAGTGGATAGGACCACAATTGAACATGAATTATTAAAGGAAATGGAACATGTAATAATTACAATAAAGAAAAATATGAATATATCTTGGGATAGAAAAAGGAGTTATGCAAACAACAAGAGGAATAAAAAAAAGTTCAAGGTGGGAGATCATGCATATATACAGGTGAATCTCAGGTTAATTTCCCTGAGAATGGGAATGTGTGCTAAGTTGGAACCCTACTATTGTGGACCATTCAAATTCTTGGAGAGAGTGGGGCCAATAGAATACAGATTTTCATTACCACTTACTGTTAGAGCTCATAATGTATTCCATGTGTCATTATTGAAGAAATATGTTCATGATCCTAATCATGTTGTTGATTGGACTATTATACAAGTGGAACCATAGGTGGAATTCCAACCTGAACCTCAATGCATCATGTATAGGATAAAAGAAATGCTCTGCAACCAAACCATTGTGCGGGTCAAGGTGCAATGGAAGCACTTTGGAGTAAATGATGCTACATGGGAACTGGAGGATGCCACGATAATGTAATACCCATTTTGTTTTTTATATAATTGTATATATATGGTGTTTTAAATTCCAAGGATAGTGTTTCCTTAAGGGGGAGGGTAATGTAACACCCTATTCTTCCCATAACTGTAATCATGCTTAAGACTTCATATGATGTGGTTATGAAGCATGTGATTATTTTTTCATTAATGAAAACACCATGCAGCTAACTGAGAGGGGAAATCCTTGAAAGTAGTGGCGACAATATCACATGTGGAATTGATGAAGTGGATTGGTGAGGTGGATATGAGGCTTCTTAGTGAAGAAAATAGGAATTTTTCTTAACAATCTATCCTACATGTCAAAACATAAATGCACACTTGTCCGTGTACTTGAGCCTATATGGAATCATGTGACTAGTTATGGAAGAAAAGAATAATGGTTGAGACAATTAATACTACTAACAGATCTAATTCCTTGAAGAGGAAAGGGTAAAATTAAAAACCTAACAAAAGTATGCCCCTTGGATTTCCCCTTCAAAATTATAATCCCTAACTAGAGATCACTTCTAACAGAAGCCATGGGATTCCAATGGTTTTGCAAAGGAAGAAACCAACAGTGAAAAACATCACCAAGAAGAAAAATAAAAGAATTTTTTTTCACATGCAAGAGAGACACACACAGGGAAAGAGAGTAGGAACAGGAAAAAGAGACACTTAGAGAGAGAGAGAGAACATACATAGACAAATAGGAAGAATTAAGAGAAATGAAAGGATTGAAGGAGAGTTGGTGAATTGGAGGCTCACAGACATAGGGTGTGATGAACTAAGGATCTCATACATAGATATCTGAGAAACATAAGTGAATGGAGAGATATCTTGGAACAAAATAGGAAGCTTGTCGAAATTATTGATGATGAACCTAAAAAATAAAGGAGACTTAGATCCATACTAGAGTGATAAAGGGTCGTAACTTTGTACTTACTAGATTGAAACCAACATTGGTAAGGGGAGGTCACCAAGGGACTATATATAAGATAAGGGACTCCCTTATGCAGAGGAAATCTAGTCGATAAAGTACTTGGTAAACCTGTTGAAGCCCTGAGCTCAATGGGAAGGGGGGAAATTATGGTATTGTCAGAGGAGGGAGAGTAACCTTCCTGGATCATTTGAACTTCAAGACTAGTTGAAGAATTCCCTTTTGATATCATGGATTGGAATGGGGGTGGTGTATAGTAGGAAGGAACTATGCAGTATGGCCTACGGTTGGGAGGAAAGTAATCCTCTCTTAGTCAGTTGGTTGTTGATATTTTCTCTAAGAAAATAAGTGTCTAACTTGATTGTTTAATGTATGATAATGATGTAAATGTGTGGTTTCTGGTTTAATGTGAAAATAAGAATGCATGTAAATGATGAATTGAAATCATGTATGAAAAGGGATGTGCTTATTTTCCTTTACTGCATAAATAGATTAACTCATGAAGTTAAGTCAAGTTGTCATGGTACGTATCCTTTAAAATCTTGAGGGTTAGGTGGAAAGATTGCAGGACATGTAAAAATTCACTCGAGTCCTAGATGAAATTCCTTAGTGAGTTTAAACTTGAACTTCCCAAAGTTCTTAGTAGTTGGTAGAACCTTAGAAAACGCCAAAGGAGAAACCTTGAAAGGTTTAAGTACGAAATGAGACTGCTACCTTAGAGGAAACAAATGCTTTAATTTGGGCAGGTTCATAATCCTTGATTAGACATAGTGAGAAAATTCATACCATTGGTTGAATGCTGCTACCTTCATAGTAATTAAAGTGAGGTTTTTTTTGAGATACAATGGAAAGAGTCTCAAATATACAAGGATCATTGATCTATCGGAGAGTGACTCATGAGAATTCAAGACCATTGGATCTAGTAAGGAGATCGTCAGAGGAGGGGTTGTTAGAGTTTAAGAAGAAGGACTTGTTATCGCACAGTTTGTAGGAAGGGTTTAGGTAGCTTGAGTCAAGGCTTCAAACTGGTGTAACAGGAGCTTCCCCACCCACTGTCACCTCGATGGGGAGCTCTTTCTATTTAGGGTGGCTAATCCCAAGGGAGACGTCCCTAGTAATATGGGGTTATGAAGGAGAAGGATCAAGGTTTAAGACTTCAAAGACTAAGGATAGGCTTCCCTTCACAGATTACTGCCAATAGAGATAGTCAAGGAAAAAATATTCCACTGAATGGCACCTATTTGCGAGACAAGACAAATAAACTAGAACGTGCTACAGTGGTTAGTACTTCACAATTTAATGACTATCTTTAAATATATACGAGCAATGATAATTGTAATTATTGACGAAGTCAATGATTATAGACAAGAATAAAAGCTTAAAACACTTCTTCAATAAATACAAAGTGATAAAGGCATTCAATGTTTAATATCAATCCTTGAGTTATTACAATGCATTAAGTATCACAAATCTGCTCACATAAATATTGTTGTTGCGTCACTATTGCAGATTTGAGGGTGACGCAGCCCTATTTCTGGTTGGTTTTGCTTGACAGATAAGTGGACGTTTTGTTAGGCAAGTCAATGAAAAATTTCTCAACACTTATATGTTAGTAAAACCACAATGTTTCACACTAAACAAGGTCTAAAAGAAGGGTTAACGTCATCAATATTTCTGCTGCTACAAATGTGACGTCATCCCTAATTTTGAGGTTAGTTTAAGAGGCAAGGAGGTGGACGTTTTGCAAATTTGACCAATGAAAATATTCAACACATCAATGCCAATAAAATGATGACCTAGCCGCAATTTTTAAGCCACTCAAAAAAGTTCAATAAAGGAATGACATCATCTTAGGGTTAGTTAGGGTTAGTCTAGATGCTAGGGTTAGTTAGGGTTTCAAGTAAAGAAAGTTTAAAAGAATGTTTAAGCATGAAAACCTCAANGAGTTCAATTAATCATTTACAAGAATTCATATTTTCCGATTAAACCATAAACTACACATTTACATCATTATCATATATTAGATAGTCAAGTTTGATGCTTATATTTTAGAGAAAATATCAACAACCAATTGACTAATAGAGGGTGCCTTTCCTGTCAACCTTAGGCCATATTGAAGAGTTCCTTCTTATAGTACGCCACCCTGGTTCCAATCCATGATATCACAAGGGAATAATTCAGCTGGTTTTCAAGTTCAGATGATCCAAGAAGATTACTCTCCTTCCTCCTCTTACAATAGCATAATCCCCCCCCTTCCCACTGATCACAGGGATTCCATAGGTTCATCGGGTACTTTATCAAATGGGTTTCCTCTATAAAATGGAGCCCATTATTTGCTACATAGTCTCTCAGTGACCTCCCCTTACCATTTCAGACTTATGTCCAGTAAGTACCAAGGTGTAACCATTTATCTCTTTAATCTGGATATGTGTCTCCTATGTTTCAAGGTTATCATAAAATTTTTGTATGATATTCTTATTTTATTCTAGGAGATATATTCATTCACTTATCTTTCTCAAATTTGTGTGATTGAACTTCCCAGTTCATCGCATCCTCTCTCTGTGATCCTTCAACTCACTAACTCTCCTTCGAGCCTTTGACCACTATTAATTATTCCTCTTTGTCTATGTATGTTTTTTCTCTCTGAGTGTCTCTTGCACCTCTTCCTACTCTATTTCTCTATGTGTTCCTCTCTTTCACATGACACACCTTTTTTGTTTTTCTTCTTGGTGATTTTTTTCACCTTTGGTCTCTTCCTCAGCCAATCCTTAGGAGTCCTGCCAATTTTTTCAGAAGCAACCTCTAGTCAAGGATCCTAATTTTGAATGAGAAATACAATGGGTGTACTTATGTTAGGTTTTTTGGTTGACCCTTCCCTATTCAATAAATCAGGTCTCTCAATAGTATTAACTTCTTGAACCTTCCATAACTAGTCACATGGTTCCATGCAGGTTCAAGTATGTTGGTAGGTGTGTGTTTATGTTTTGTAATGTTGGATAGATTTATAATAGATATTCCTATTTTATTCACTATGATTCCTTATCTCCACCTCACCAATCCACCTCATCATTCCACTTCATCATTTCCACATGTGATATCATGTCTAAAACTTTCAAGTATTTTCCCTCTCAGTGGGCTTCCTAGTGTTTTCATTAATTAAAACATAATCACATGATTCATAAGCACATCATATGAATTATGAATAATGATTATAGTTATGGGGGGGAATCATGTGTTAGAGAGAGAGAGAGATATCATGGATAGGGTGAGNGAGTTCAATTAATCATTTACAAGAATTCATATTTTCCGATTAAACCATAAACTACACATTTACATCATTATCATATATTAGATAGTCAAGTTTGATGCTTATATTTTAGAGAAAATATCAACAACCAATTGACTAATAGAGGGTGCCTTTCCTGTCAACCTTAGGCCATATTGAAGAGTTCCTTCTTATAGTACGCCACCCTGGTTCCAATCCATGATATCACAAGGGAATAATTCAGCTGGTTTTCAAGTTCAGATGATCCAAGAAGATTACTCTCCTTCCTCCTCTTACAATAGCATAATCCCCCCCCTTCCCACTGATCACAGGGATTCCATAGGTTCATCGGGTACTTTATCAAATGGGTTTCCTCTATAAAATGGAGCCCATTATTTGCTACATAGTCTCTCAGTGACCTCCCCTTACCATTTCAGACTTATGTCCAGTAAGTACCAAGGTGTAACCATTTATCTCTTTAATCTGGATATGTGTCTCCTATGTTTCAAGGTTATCATAAAATTTTTGTATGATATTCTTATTTTATTCTAGGAGATATATTCATTCACTTATCTTTCTCAAATTTGTGTGATTGAACTTCCCAGTTCATCGCATCCTCTCTCTGTGATCCTTCAACTCACTAACTCTCCTTCGAGCCTTTGACCACTATTAATTATTCCTCTTTGTCTATGTATGTTTTTTCTCTCTGAGTGTCTCTTGCACCTCTTCCTACTCTATTTCTCTATGTGTTCCTCTCTTTCACATGACACACCTTTTTTATTTTTCTTCTTGGTGATTTTTTTCACCTTTGGTCTCTTCCTCAGCCAATCCTTAGGAGTCCTGCCAATTTTTTCAGAAGCAACCTCTAGTCAAGGATCCTAATTTTGAATGGGAAATACAATGGGTGTACTTATGTTAGGTTTTTTGGTTGACCCTTCCCTATTCAATAAATCAGGTCTCTCAATAGTATTAACTTCCTGAATCACCAATCATGCCTTCCATAACTAGTCACATGGTTCCATGCAGGTTCAAGTATGTTGGTAGGTGTGTGTTTATGTTTTGTAATGTTGGATAGATTTATAATAAATATTCCTATTTTATTCACTATGATTCCTTATCTCCACCTCACCAATCCACCTCATCATTCCACTTCATCATTTCCACATGTGATATCATGTCTAAAACTTTCAATTATTTTCCCTCTCAGTGAGCTTCCTAATGTTTTCATTAATTAAAACATAATCACATGATTCATAAGCACATCATATGAATTATGAATAATGATTATAGTTATGGGGGGGAATCATGTGTTAGAGAGAGAGAGAGATATCAGGGATAGGGTGAGAGATCGAGGAAGAAATAGGGAGAGAGAGAGAGAGAGAGAGAGAGAGAGAGAGAGAGAGAGAGAGTAAAAGAGGGAAGTCAAGATAAAGTGGGAGAGAAGTAGAGAGATTGGGGGAGAGAGAATAGGAGGAGAGAGGGTGATGGGAGGGGGGAGATATATATATATATAGAGAGAGAGGGGGGGATTGAGGGAGGTGTTGAGACCTAAGTCTATGCCCCTACCCCTCTTTTCTCATTACCCTATACCTCCATAAAAAATGATTCCTTTGTTGATTGGTTAAGTTGGTTCCCGATTACTAAATGACTCAGTTTTTATCATTACCTCACTTAAATGATTTTTTGCACCATATTTTTGTTTTATTGAAGGTTAATTACATGTTATGGTTTGAATCTAAATGATTTGTCATCATGATTATCATTGGCTGAGATCATAGAAGGTGTTAAAGTGTTTTATATGTAGAACATGGTTGATTGCAAGAACCAAGTTGTTCTTCCAAATGTGTTTGACATGCCAACTTTTAAATTATTTAATAATTTAATGCATCATTTTAAATGTTTACCACTTGAATGGTGCATGCATACATGCACAATCATAAATGAGTGCCTCCACACCCATTTTCACATAGTTTCATCATTATACAATATCAGTCATGGTCATGAGAATTGTATTGGTTCATCATGGCTACTACATCTTGAACAAAGGGTTAACAAGACACATGTATCAGTTTCAACATGAGGCGATTCACATTCATTGCATCATCGAAAACAAAACTACCTTGTACACCATGGTTCATCCCCAAGAGAGAAATTAGTTGAACAGGACCAAGCCACATGGTCTTGAGACTTTTGGGGCCATAACCGAAATCAAAGATATTTTCATGAAGGTAGAAAGGTATGACTTCCTATGCACATTTTTCAAATGTGTTGAACCTCCATCGAATAGATATAGCTAGAAAATACCACACATATTTGTAAAAATAAATTGAGAAAGAAGAAGTAAGAGAGAGAGAATGGAAGAATTCTCATTAACCGTAATGAATAATGAATAATTTACACATGATATAATCTATATAACTCAATGAATGCGCACTGGAGGAGAACCAATGCGCCATAGTGGTGGTATAGAGTGATCTGGATACACACCAATAGTTACAAGAGTGAACTTCCACCTAGTCTAGTCTCTCAGGAAGTTATGAGAGTGAATTGCCACCTAGCTAAGTTAACTAGTCAACTAGTCTTCAGTTAACTCACTGAACATAGTGTATTGAGGAGTAGATCAAGGAATCAAGGGTAATGCGCTAGTCTGGTCATGATACCAAGGTTAATGTGCATTTGTATGGTGATGATTCCAATGTTTCATGGTAACAAAACCAATGCAACATCTAGACTCAACTCAACTAGTCTAACTGAAGTGTCAACTGTAGAGAATATTCTCCAGGTGGAATATTTTCCCCTAAATAATTACTAATAAACAAGGAAAAACCTTAGGAAAAATAAATCCTAGGTGTGTGTGAAATAACTCCAACACCTCCCCTGAACATTACAATGGTGAAAATAAAGAATGGGTCCCGACAACGAGGCCATGTTTGGTACCCAAATACAAAATATAAATTGAAATAAAGTGATGAAAGAGGGGAAACCTCATGGGAATACCCCCTCTCAAGGTACAATTTATGTAAAAATAAGAACTACAAAACTATGTCCTTCACTCCAAGACAACCTCGCAGAGAGTGGAACTTATTCTCAGTGAAGGCCTTGGTGAAGATGGTTGTCATCTGTTCTACTGAAGGATAGATCTATAGGTCGATGATCCCCTCATGTACTAAGTCTCGTATGTATTGCATGTGGATCTCAATGTGCTTCATCCGCTGTCTCTAAATAGGATCTCTGCAGAACTTCAGAGTGGTATGGTTGTCATACCATATGACGATCGGTCGATGAAACTGAATGCCAAACTCAGTAAGAAAATGTTATAGCCACATAGCCTGAATGGTTATGTTAACTACCCCTCTATACTCTACCTCGGTTGAATAAAGAGAAATATCAACCTGCTTCTTTCTCGACCAACATATAGGCCTAGAAGCAAAACTGAGTGAGTAACCATATGTGGAATTGCGATCAATGCTATCAACAACCTAGCCAGAATCAGTCAAATCGATGAGATCTAATTTATATTCTACTGCATAATGAATACCAAAGGTGATGGTGCCATGTATGTATCGAAGGATACACTTTGCTACCTTCCAATGTAGCTCATGTGGCTCCTGCATGAACCTAGAAACTGCGTAATCTGCATAGGAGAGGTTTGGTCTGGAGTGTGTGAGATATAAAAAGCTCCCCACTAGTTTTTTGTATAGTGTGTTGTCAACTAGTGGAATATCCCTACCATCCTCAAGTTTGACTCATGATAGGAAAGGAGTCGTAGAAGACTTGCAGTCTATCATGTGAAATCTCTCAAGGAGATCTCATGCATACTTGTCCTCATAAAGTTTGGTGCTTGATGCATCCTGAGTGATCTCGAGTCCAAGGAAGGAGTGTAGTAGACCCATTTTCATCATCAAGAACCTATCATGTTGAATCCTCTTGATTGCATCAATCGTTGAAGTCGAGCAACTGGTGATCAAAAAGTCGTCAACAAATAGAACTAATAGTAGAAGTGAATCAACTTCACTGGGCATGTAGACATCTATCTCTAATTTACAACATAAAATGTTATGTGACAACAATTAAGAGGCCATCTTGGCATAACATGCCATAGGGGCCTGCTTGAGGCCATTAAGGGACTTATTCAGTCAATAGACCAAAGATGAGTCATGTTATCATACAGTTTGTAGCAAGGATAAAAGGCTTGATTTTTTAAGGTCAAACTGGTGTAACAGGAACCAATCCCACCCAATGTCACCACAATGGGACGGTTATTTCTCTTTAGGGAGGTAAGGCCCAGGGGAGACGTCCCTAATGACCTGGGGTTTTGAGAAGGAAAAGTATTACATGATAAAGTAGTTATTCCCCTCTCACAAGTCACCACCAAGCAGATAGTCTGGATAAACAACTAATAATAAAGTATAACCAAACAAAGAGATGCACCTACTTAAGACAAAGAAACAATGAAACTGATATATGCAAGATGCTCAATTGGTTAGTAATTCATGTAAATCAACGATTATATGATACACTTATAAGAAATTTGATAATGAATGTTGACGAAGTCAATATTTATAAAATAGCAATGGTAATTAAGTCACTTCTTCAACACATGCTAAAATGATGTGGCATTCAATATGACAAATCAATACTTCATTCAGTTAATGCCTTTAACACCATTTAATTTCTCACAAAGAAGCCACTAGCTGCACCAATTATGTTATAGCTAAATATGACGACAACATATAGGGTTAGAAGGTTAGTTTTAGGCTAGGGTTAGTGAAGTTAGGATTTGATTCAATATTTTGAAAGTTGTTTGTGATCAAGTTCACTTCAATGCATGAGGTATTTAGATTAATGCCATAGGGTTAATGGAGTCAAATAGTGAATGACGCAAGAGATAAAGGAGGAAAAGGTAAAAATGACTCAACAATAGAGGGAGATTCTTTGAGGTGTTGCTAAGGCAAGGCCTCAAAGTCAAAACCCTAGGGGAGGGAGGACCACCTTGGTGTAGGATAACTAGGCCTCAATGCTCTCTCCTCCTTCCTTAACTTAATGGCAATCATGGCTAGCTGAATATGAAGCATAAAACCAAGACAAGAAGGTTCGATGAAGCAAAGTGATGCTACAAAAAGGATCTACCAGAAAACCCTAGAAAAATCAGCCCAAAGTGTAGAAAACCTAGGCTTTAGGGAATCTCCCTCTTCTTATCTTATAAAAAGTACGACTAGCAAAAATTGAAGAGAGAATGAGAGTGTAGCAATGGCTAGGCTCTCTCCTTCTTCAATAAATGGCTGAAAATTCTCTCAATGGGGACATGAGACAAGGACCTACTTGTGTCCTTGTCACCTAGGTTTTTTTTTTAGAAAAATTATAAACATATG
>JZKD02S0522605.1:0-16711 GCA_000966675.3 Picea glauca
CCCCCTTGAAGAGGCCCGTGAACATTGCTTTTAGATTCAAAGTGCTATTTCTGTTGTTATTCTTATATCATTTCAGTGTTATTGTGGTGAATGTTCTGGTTATATTGTTGTTATTTTACCATTACTAACATTTTATTTCTATTCTGCATACATTTTATATCTAGTATATTTTAGTAATGCGCACAAGTGTTGCTTCTGCAGTTGTGAGAATGTCTGCCAGAATGAAGACTGGCCTCCTGCATATATACTAAAACTGACAAACTGCCTGGGCTGACTTCTCATTCTGGGTGCCTATTTACTCAGTATATAATATTTCTTCTGGCTGACTTGTTCTCTTGGAGGCTAATAACCTAATACAAATTATCCTCTTGAGCCGACTTGTCTTCTAGGGTTATTAGCCCACTCATCAGGGTTTCTTCTTGCTTCCTGGAATATTCTATTCTCGTCAGGTTTACATGTGGAGGTGAATACCTCCTGTAGCTACCATAATATCAACATGTTCTAAAGGATTTCTTCTTCCCTCTCCACAAACATTGGAAAATTTGAAGAGAAGTGGGTTGAGCAGTTTCATTTTTCTTACTCTCGTTCCAAAATTTGTGAAAGTATTTTTTCTACAAGATCTAGTTGGTAGCTTCATCTAAGCCCTGAAGATTTTAAGGCTTGGAGAGAAACTCAACTTTTCTTCCTTCTCTTCTTCGATGCCACTTCTAAGAATAATCTAGGGGTGGCAGGTGCGCAGGGGGGGCGGGGGGGTCATTTTTAGCTCCCAGGGACATTAGGTCAATACCTTCTCACATTTTTTAACAATCTAGAAAAATCTTATGCCCTATTGCAAGGTTTAACCATCACTAAATACTTAAATTTACATAATCTAATTGTTATAAGGGACTCTCTAATCATTATTAGGCATATGGTGTATGGAACCACTCTAACCGATGTGGTTTGGTACTATGATCGAAAGAGTTTTTACCATGTTAAAAGAAAAAAATAATAAAGAGGTGGATAGCCTAGCTAATCTCACCACTTTGAAAAATGAGGGTGTTGATGTCAAGAGACTAGGATGTTCCCAACAACAACATCTTTTATAGCCTAAAATTAAACATTAAACCCTAACAACATAGAGTCTAAGTATTAATCTCCTTACAAGATTTTATAAATATTAAAATTTATATGTTTTTAACTTTATGATATTTTAATGTTTTTTTTTGTTTAAGTTCATAAAAATAAATTAAACAACTAAACTAAATTAGTAAGATATGTAGATGAAAACCCTAAAGTATAATTGAAACCCTATCTTTATAACTTTAAATATTTTATATTTCTTTCTTTTACATAAAATATAATTGTTAGCAAAGAGTGTTTAAAACAAAATTGATATAAATCCAAAAAATAAACTAACTTATTAATTAAGTATAGAGGGGCTTTCGCAGTGCAAGATATTAAATATTATTTTTGGGATTAATCGCGTAGTATAAGTCATTAATCTATGACCCATAATTACACTACGCAGTTAATCCCAAAAATAATATCTAATAACTTATTAATATTTACAAAAACTTAATATTTACAAAAACTTAAAAAATGTTAGAGATTTTTTTTTTAAACATTATCTAGAAATGAAACTTAGAAGACAAAGGAAAGTATTTTCAGAGTCAAAAGGATTTAATATTTATTTTTAAATGGAATCCCTATATATTTCTTTGGATTTGGATTTTTTATTAAAACTTTCAGAGGTATGTTTAGACTTAAACCAGAGTTTTAGTTATTTAAGATAGTATGTTATATCATACAGTGAATAATCAAACACACAGTGAATAATCAAACACAGAAGAAGAGAAAGAAAAAAAAATCATTGATGAAACTCAAAACAACTATCTACATAAGCGCAAACTGATAGTACTTAAATTACAGCAGACTAAAACAAATAAACAACGCAAACTGATCAGTACTTAAATTACAGCAGACTAAAACAAATAAACAAAGACTTAAATTACATCAGACTAAAACAAATAAACAAATACTTCGATAACATAACCCAAACTCAACCTCGGCTTTGAGTCCTTCCACTCTGCAAGACATTCCCTCTCTCTCACAATTTTTCCTCCTCCTACCGGATGGATGCTATTTCTAGGATGGTTGCTATTTCTTTTATATTGTTTGCTGGGAAGTTGTGGTAGTTTGGACAGTTCAAAGAACTGAAACTTACCAACCAGAAGCGGCTCCATTAATAAATTATATTTTTTCTTGTTTGCTTCTGGAAGGGATCGTGGATTAACCACTTATTAAACCCGACTGTTTTCATAGTGTTTTTCAAGATCTGCAGTGGAGTACTCACCAGTAGAAGATGTGTAACCAGAGAAATTACTGGTAATGTTCGCCTACAAGGACTATACGTCTGAACTTGAATAAGCCTGTAGCCTGCAGGCCATGCTTCGTCAGATTTAATTAGCTGCGAGTTGCTATTGGCTTTGGTTTACACTGTCTCATTGATGAGTTTGGAATCCGACGTCGTTAAACCCAATCATTAATCTCCTTATCATAAATCCACCAGAAGGTGTCAGAGAATTATTGTCCACACTATTCTATTAGCTTGTTGATACATCCAAATTGGATTGCCAAGCCTGTTTACGGATTGTTTGGATAGGCGACAGATAGTAGCATACAACTGGTGTAGTATTGTCTTATAACTTTGAGAGGGTCTGAGTTATGGGATCAAAGTATTATGGCAAGATATTTCAATACCACCCTTTGTCAAAAGGAAAAGCGAGGGGGTAGTATTGTCAGATACCCATTAAGGGATTGGGTGGAGGATTTGATTTCATTTGGGATTTTTGTCACATAAAACCCACCAAGGGTCGATTTACATGGTCTACCAAGAGGTCAGGTTCAGGTCATATCGTTGCTCACCTAGACAACTTGTTAGTTAAGAGTTCCTTTCTTGAGAGCACCTATTCAACCTCCTTTAGAACCATACCATGTTCTAATTTTGATTATATACCGATCTCACTTCAATTCATAGAAATCCCTAATTATGGCTCTATGCCCTCCAGGTTTAATACTTTATGGTTGTTGAGTGAATCTGCCATGGATATCATCTCTGTATCATAGAGAGTGTATGGATAATTGGAGCACTTGTTCACATTTAGGAATATAAATTAAAATCTACAAAGAATGCTCTTAAGGACCTTGCCAAAATCTCTTACTCTCCGCTGAAAAGAGACATTCAAGTATGTAAGGAGAAGTTTGATCATATTCAAGGCAATTTAGACCAAGAATAGATTACAATCAACCTGCTAAAGGAATACAAAGAAACCTTTCACAAATATCAAAATTCCCTTTGAGCCAAGGAAGTGATATGGAGATTAAAATATTGAAGTTTATGGCTAAAATATGGAGACAGGAACACCAACTTCCTCCATTAGCAAGCCAAGACCAGGCTCCAGAATAATAATATCAAGGAGATTATCACTCCAAGTGCAGAGCCAACCTCCTCTTATGATGATAAGAAGGAAAAAACACTGTCTCAATTTGCAGATCTATACTCTAAAAATGGTGGAGCTAATCTGGAAGACTCAGTGGTCCTGATGGAAAACATCCCTAATTTAGTTTCCCCTGATGAAAATTCCAATCTTATTATGAAAATATCTAAGAATGAGATCAAAAAAGTGATATGGGAGCTTACTTCAAATAAGCCCCCGTCCATATGGGTTCACTATTCATTATTACAGAGGTTGTTGGAACATTATTAAATTTTATATTGTTTGGATGATTAAATACATCTACAAGTCTTCCAGGATTGGGGGAGCAACGAACTCTGCATTGGAACATTATTAAATTTTATATTGTTTGGATGATTAAATACATCTACAAGTCTTCCAGGATTGGGAGAGCAACGAACTCTGCATTCCTTGTTCTTATTCCCAATACAAGTCTTCCAGGATTGGGGGAGCAACGAACTCTGCATTCATTGTTCTTATTCCCAAAGAAAAGAATCCCTCCTCCTTCTCAAGGTTTTCGACCCATCTTATGTAACACCTCCTATAAAATCATGTCAAGGATTATAGCCAACAAGATAAAGCTCCTTCTCCCAAATATAATATTATAGAATCAAGGAGGGTTTACCGAAAAAAGACAAATCATGGAAAATATCATTCTGGTGCAAGAGNGTAGCTACCATAATATCAACATGTTCTAAAGGATTTCTTCTTCCCTCTCCACAAACATTGGAAAATTTGAAGAGAAGTGGGTTGAGCAGTTTCATTTTTCTTACTCTCGTTCCAAAATTTGTGAAAGTATTTTTTCTACAAGATCTAGTTGGTAGCTTCATCTAAGCCCTGAAGATTTTAAGGCTTGGAGAGAAACTCAACTTTTCTTCCTTCTCTTCTTCGATGCCACTTCTAAGAATAATCTAGGGGTGGCAGGTGCGCAGGGGGGGCGGGGGGGTCATTTTTAGCTCCCAGGGACATTAGGTCAATACCTTCTCACATTTTTTAACAATCTAGAAAAATCTTATGCCCTATTGCAAGGTTTAACCATCACTAAATACTTAAATTTACATAATCTAATTGTTATAAGGGACTCTCTAATCATTATTAGGCATATGGTGTATGGAACCACTCTAACCGATGTGGTTTGGTACTATGATCGAAAGAGTTTTTACCATGTTAAAAGAAAAAAATAATAAAGAGGTGGATAGCTTAGCTAATCTCACCACTTTGAAAAATGAGGGTGTTGATGTCAAGAGACAAGGAAGTTCCCAACAACAACATTTTTTATAGCCTAAAATTAAACATTAGACCCTAACAACATAGAGTCTAAGTATTAATCTCCTTACAAGATTTTATAAATATTAACATTTATATGTTTTTAACTTTATGATATTTTATTGTTTTTTTGTTTAAGTTCATAAATATAAATTAAACAACTAAACTAAATTAGTAAGGTATGTAGATAAAAACCCTAAAGTATAATTGAAACCCTATCTTTATAACTTTAGATCATTTTATATTTCTTTCTTTTATATAAAATATAATTGTTAACAAAAAAGTGTTTAAAACAAAATTGATATAAATCCAAAAAATAAACTAACTTATTAATATTTACAAAAACCTAAAAAATGTTAGAGATTTTTTTTTAAACATTGTCTAGGAATGAAACTTAGAAGACAGAGGAAAGTATTTTCAAAGCCAAAAGGGTTTAATATTTATTTTTAAATGGAATCCCTATATATTTCTTTGGATTTGGATTTTTTATTAAAGCTTTCAAAGGTATGTTTAGACTTAAACCAGAGTTTTAGTTATTTAAGATAGTATGTTATATCATACAGTGAATAATCAAACACAGAAGAAGAGAAAGAAAAAAAAAAAAGTCATGGATGAAACTCGAAACAACTATCTACATAAGCTCAAACTGATAGTACTTAAATTACAGCAGACTAAAACAAATAAACAACGCAAACTGATCAGTACTTAAATTACAGCAGACTAAAACAAATAAACAAGGACTTAAATTACAGCAGACTAAAACAAATAAACAAGGACTTAAATTACAGCAGACTAAAACAAATAAACAAATACTTCGATAACATAACCCAAACTCAACCTCGGCTTTGAGTCCTTCCACTCTGCAAGACATTCCCTCTCTCACACAATTTTTCCTCCTCCTACCGGATGGATGCTATTTCTAGGATGGTTGCTATTTCTTTTATATTGTTTGCTGGGAAGTTGTGGTAGTTTGGACAGTTCAAAGAACTGAAACTTACCAACCAGAAGCGGCTCCATTAATAAATTATATTTTTTCTTGTTTGCTTCTGGAAGGGATCGTGGATTAACCACTTATTAAACCCGACTGTTTTCATAGTGTTTTTCAAGATCTGCAGTGGAGTACTCACCAGTAGAAGATGTGTAACCAGAGAAATTACTGGTAATGTTCGCCTACAAGGACTATACGTCTGAACTTGAATAAGCCTGTAGCCTGCAGGCCATGCTTCGTCAGATTTAATTAGCTGCGAGTTGCTATTGGCTTTGGTTTACACTGTCTCATTGATGAGTTTGGAATCCGACGTCGTTAAACCCAATCATTAATCTCCTTATCATAAATCCACCAGAAGGTGTCAGAGAATTATTGTCCACACTATTCTATTAGCTTGTTGATACATCCAAATTGGATTGCCAAGCCTGTTTACGGATTGTTTGGATAGGCGACAGATAGTAGCATACAACTGGTGTAGTATTGTCTTATAACTTTGAGAGGGTCTGAGTTATGGGATCAAAGTATTATGGCAAGATATTTCAATACCACCCTTTGTCAAAAGGAAAAGCGAGGGGGTAGTATTGTCAGATACCCATTAAGGGATTGGGTGGAGGATTTGATTTCATTTGGGATTTTTGTCACATAAAACCCACCAAGGGTCGATTTACATGGTCTACCAAGAGGTCAGGTTCAGGTCATATCGTTGCTCACCTAGACAACTTGTTAGTTAAGAGTTCCTTTCTTGAGAGCACCTATTCAACCTCCTTTAGAACCATACCATGTTCTAATTTTGATTATATACCGATCTCACTTCAATTCATAGAAATCCCTAATTATGGCTCTATGCCCTCCAGGTTTAATACTTTATGGTTGTTGAGTGAATCTGCCATGGATATCATCTCTGTATCATAGAGAGTGTATGGATAATTGGAGCACTTGTTCACATTTAGGAATATAAATTAAAATCTACAAAGAATGCTCTTAAGGACCTTGCCAAAATCTCTTACTCTCCGCTGAAAAGAGACATTCAAGTATGTAAGGAGAAGTTTGATCATATTCAAGGCAATTTAGACCAAGAATAGATTACAATCAACCTGCTAAAGGAATACAAAGAAACCTTTCACAAATATCAAAATTCCCTTTGAGCCAAGGAAGTGATATGGAGATTAAAATATTGAAGTTTATGGCTAAAATATGGAGACAGGAACACCAACTTCCTCCATTAGCAAGCCAAGACCAGGCTCCAGAATAATAATATCAAGGAGATTATCACTCCAAGTGCAGAGCCAACCTCCTCTTATGATGATAAGAAGGAAAAAACACTGTCTCAATTTGCAGATCTATACTCTAAAAATGGTGGAGCTAATCTGGAAGACTCAGTGGTCCTGATGGAAAACATCCCTAATTTAGTTTCCCCTGATGAAAATTCCAATCTTATTATGAAAATATCTAAGAATGAGATCAAAAAAGTGATATGGGAGCTTACTTCAAATAAGCCCCCGTCCATATGGGTTCACTATTCATTATTACAGAGGTTGTTGGAACATTATTAAATTTTATATTGTTTGGATGATTAAATACATCTACAAGTCTTCCAGGATTGGGGGAGCAACGAACTCTGCATTGGAACATTATTAAATTTTATATTGTTTGGATGATTAAATACATCTACAAGTCTTCCAGGATTGGGAGAGCAACGAACTCTGCATTCCTTGTTCTTATTCCCAATACAAGTCTTCCAGGATTG
Source organism: Picea glauca (assembly GCA_000966675.3). Taxonomy (NCBI): domain Eukaryota; kingdom Viridiplantae; phylum Streptophyta; class Pinopsida; order Pinales; family Pinaceae; genus Picea; species Picea glauca. Next base: position 7,499 of record JZKD02S0522605.1, read on the forward strand.
GGGGAGCAACGAACTCTGCATTCATTGTTCTTATTCCCAAAGAAAAGAATCCCTCCTCCTTCTCAAGGTTTTCGACCCATCTTATGTAACACCTCCTATAAAATCATGTCAAGGATTATAGCCAACAAGATAAAGCTCCTTCTCCCAAATATAATATTATAGAATCAAGGAGGGTTTACCGAAAAAAGACAAATCATGGAAAATATCATTCTGGTGCAAGAGGTGATCCACTCCAGCAAATTAAAAGGTGACAAAGGTATGCTTATCAGGTGAAAGATATGGGTAACGTGTTTGACCAGGTGAAACATTCTTTTCTCTTTGAGGTTCTCCAAAAAATTGGTTTATGATTTAATTTGATCAAATGGGTCTCTTCTTGTACAAGCAATATCTACATTTATCCTTTAGTTAATAGGTTCTCATCAGATTTTTCAGAGAAAAAAGTGATCTAAGACTTTTAGTTAATAGGTTCTCATCAGATTTTTCAGAGAAAAAAGTGGTCTAAGACCTTTAGTTAATAGGTTCTCATCGGATTTTTCGGAGAAAAAAGTGGTCTAAGACATGGTTGTCATATATCTCCTCTCTTGTATATTATAATGGTAGAATCACTCAATAGGTTGTTAGAATTTGAATGAAACAATGGAAATATCCCAGGAATAAAAATAGTAAGAGGTGTCAAGGGTATGAATCATTATTAATTTTCTATTGACACACTCTTATTGGGAGGGGTACAGAGATTTAAAAAAATAATGGACCTCTACATTGAAGTCTTTGGAGGATTGATTAGCAGCAACATGTGTCAGATATATGCATAGAATGTGAGTAAAACCCTACTCAATTCTATCTTAAGTATTTTTTAGTTTCTTCATAATGAAGCTTTGTCATCCTTTAAATATTTAGGCAATGCTATATGTCTATATTCTTCATCTTCTGATTTGTGGCATTGGGTTATTAGTAAAATCAAAACCAATTTTTTCGAGGAGCACATTAGCTTAATCATCCTTAAACAATAGATAGCGCAATAAATAAGGAGATTCCTTTGGCAAAGGAGGAAATCAAATCGTAAGTGATTTGATTTGGTTAATTAGGTTATGGTTAGAGAACCAAAGATGCATGGAAACCTTAACAAAAGACCCTATATTAATGAACCTTGCAATGTGAGCAAAGGTTCTTTGGTGTTTCATCACAAGGAATTATGATTGGTGGAAAAAAATCTTGCATAATAAATGTTTCTTGGGTATGAGGAAAATATGTTTAGAGGAAGCACCCACAACAAGGGAAGGGTCACCCATATGGAAGTTACCAAAATGTTCCATTGCCTTATTAAAATCAAAGCTCTCTTGGATCCCTAGAAATGGGTGGAAAATTGACTAGTGGAATGATAACATTATGGGGAATTAGCCATTAAACTTGACTCAATAGCTTCAACCTCTAAAGTATTGGTTGGATACACAAGGTAAATGCACTTTGCATGGCATATCCTCCTCCTGGTCTAACATGGGTTGGTGGACCAACTGAAACTTGGGATCTCCTTGATCCTATATCGTTTATGGTTAAGTAGCTGCAAGGGTAAAATCTGGCATTCATATGGTATTCCTAAAATAAACATCTTATGTTGGATCTTGGCACATGGGAAGGTACTAACATCTGAAAATGTGATGAAAAGGGGGGTATAAGGTCCATCAAGATGCACTCTTTGCATGGACAATATCGAAACAACTCATCATCTTTTCACGAAATGTTGTTTTGCAACTCAAGTATGGAAATAGGCAATTTGGGGGATGGAACATAGATACCAAAAGTTGAACAATTAGAAATGATTATTTGGAAAATGGTGCATCTTATATAGGGGCTTCTTTAAAAACAAGCCTCTGTTGAAAAGAGTGTGGGCTGCTTTCCCCAAATATATTTGTTGGAAATTGTGGTTAGCAAGGAAGCACATGATCTTTCATTAGGAATCAACCAAGCCACATTTGGTGGCAAGTAGAGCCATTGTTATTTTGGCTGAACACATTAAATGTAAAGGCTTTCTTCTTCCCTCTCCACAAACATTGGAAAATTTGAAGAGAAGTGGCTTGAGCAATTTAGTGAAAGGAGTTTCTCTAGAAGATCTAGTTGGTAGCTTCATCTAAACCCTGAAGATTTTAAGGCTTGTAGAGCAACTCAACTCTTCTTCCTTCTCTTGGCAGATAGTCTTGGCACATTTTCTAATAGTCTAGAAAAATCATATGCCTAGAACCACTCTAACCGACGTAGAATTGGTACTATGATCGAAAGAATAAAGCAAACCCACCTTGCATTATCAAAGCTTAGTTTTTACCATGTGAAAAGAAAAAAATAATAAAGAGGTGGATATCCTAATGAATCTCACCACTTTGAAAAGTAAGAGTGATCATCAAGAAGAGGCGAGATTATCACCCTATTTTATAGCCTAAAATTAAACATTAAACCCTAAAAACATAAAGTCTAAGTATTGATCTCCTTACATGATTTTATAAAAATTAAAATTTTATATGTTTTTAACTTTAGAATATTTTAATTCTTTTTGTTTAAATTCATAAAAAAAAATTAAACAAAATTAAAACAAAACTTAAAAAAAAATTAAACAACTAAATTAAATTAGTAAGGTACCCTAAAGTGTAATTCAAACCCTATCTTTATAACTTTAAATCCTTTATATTTGTTTATTTTACATAAAACATAATTGTTAGCAAACCGTTAAAATGAGAGTTTTTAAAACAAAATTGATATAAATCCAAAAAATAAATTAATTTATTAATATTTAAAAAACCTAAAAAAAAGTTAATACATGTTGTGATAAGTTCTTTTTGTTTTGTTTTAATGTTAAAGTTAATAAAAGCATTAAGTTAGTAAAATTAAATGCTTTGTTTTCCTTATATTGAAATAGTTGATCAAAATTAAAATAAATGAACATTAATGATGTTTAAAGGAAAAGAAACAAATTAGTATAATTTTGATATTTTGTGTTTTCTTTCAAGTGTTATAGCTAGTTTAAAGGAAATTAAATTAATTAAAAAAATAAAATTACAATAATGAATAAATTACATAGCTTGTATATAAACTTACAATAATAAATAAATTCATGTGATTTTTTTTTTAAACAATGTTCTAAAAAAATTTCTAAAAAAATGAAGAAAAATAAAAGTTAGAACAGAAATGAAAGTATTTTTTAGACCTAAAAAAATTTAATCTTTATTTTTAAAGGATTTAGATTTTTTTTTTGAAGCTTTCAAACCTGCATATATACTTAGACCAAAGTTCTAATATTTAATTATTCAAGATAATATGTTATAGTGATTAATAAAGCACAGAAAAAAACAAAGAAGCAAAGTCAAATTAGATTTTTAACTAAGTAATGTTGATGAAACTCAAAACAACTATCTACATAAGAGACTGATCAGTAATGAAAAATCAGACTTAAATTACAGCAGACTAAAACAAATAAACAAATAGCTAAATAATATAACCCAAACTCAACCTAAGCTTTGACTCCTTCTGCCATTCTGCAAGACATTCCCTCTCTCTCACAAATTTTCCTGCTATTTCTTTTATATTGTTTGCTGGGAAGTTGTGGTAGTTTGGGCAGTTCAACCAACAGTAGAGCGCTCAACCAACAGTAGAGCGTTTTAAATTATTTCATGTAAAGCTCCAAATAACCATTCCATATTCCATTGTTCGTTGCCACGTATATATTATTACTTCGCAACATATGCCTTCGAATGAAACACAGGATATAACCAAACCCCTTTCATATAGTAAGGTTATCAAGTAAAAGAACGTGGCAGATAAAATAATATATATATTTTTAGCTTTTGATTATGGCATGGAGTGGTAGTAACTTTATCATGGTAAATATGGTATAACATATATCCTTGCTTTAGGCATGGGAAAATGCCAAAGTCTTAATCTAAAAAATAATGTATAAACTTTTTTGTTTGAATATGGAGAGTAAGTGATGAGGTATATTACGAAAGTGAGACATACAATTTTTTGTTTTATGGAGAGTGAGTGATGAGGTATATTATGAAAGTGAGACATGTTGAGTGAGTGATGAGGTATATTATGAAAGTGAGACATGTTGGTAAAATATCTTAATAATATAATAAATATATGATAATATATTTATTTTTTAACATTCAATATGGTATGGAAAAAGTGTTAAAATTATAACTCAAAATTATGGTAATAATGTCATACTTAGAAAGAGAGGCATCAGAGATATTTTGAACTAGAGAGTTATGAGTGTAAAAATGATAAGATTAATAATAGGAGAATTGAGAAAAATAGGCCATTTTACGTGATAGGTATAGAATCATGACAATTCTGCCAAGTATCATATTAATCTTTCCAATCAACTTGTAATGAACTTGCTTTCAATTGAATGGATTTGTAACTTGTCCAATTAACGACCATTACTGCTATTCATTATCATAATTTCTGAAATATTCTCGAATGACAAGATTTCTAAAGACATCTTCTTTGGAATGTGTAGTAGTAGTTCAACAAGGGTGCGTACGATTTTGCACAATCAATAAAAATTGAGGGGGAGCCTGCCAATGCTTTGTCGACTAGAAATTGTTGACCAAAATGGTCATCAACCGAGGGGTTCCTAACCCTTAATAACATTGACACTCATCAACCCATACCCTAACTCGTGAAAGTAAGTCATGCATTTATATTGGCATATGGTTAAGTTAGTGGTTTGTAATGCAATTCAAATCATAAGAGATGCGACGAGACTCTCCATTACCACTCACACACAATTCCTTTCAATGACACATAATCTTGAATTATTACCAACTGACAGGTGAATCAATGTAGGATATTAATGACTTGAACCCTACATTTCAATGTTAATAGTCTCAGATGCTCTCTACTATGTTTGGCCTTTAGCATTTCAAAGTTTTTTGGGGAATCTCAAGTGCATTTATTCGGTCCTTGGGACTATACAATCAGGTTTTGATGGTGTTTTCTCTAGTTCATAGAGTCAACTTCTTTGAGTTTGCAAGAACTATTGGTTTGAAGGTCTCTATTGGTCAAGCAACAATGCAAAATTATGATTTGGATTCTTTGGTGCATTCTCAATTCATTAGGGCTTCTCACCTTTGGATTCCAAGTTTGATTTCTCCTATCTCAAGACCATGATTTCAATTTATAAGGGATATTTTCTTCTCTGACAATTTGTTGATGGACCCTTTTCTCAATTGCATATGGGGGGGTTTCTATTTTATATTTCATATTAACAACTCAACATTATTCTTGATAGAAGGGTCAAACTTCCCGTCTTTGGGACTTTTCTAGCAATTTCTAGTTTATAACTTTTGGTTCTTCCCCGCCTATGAATTTGGATTTCAAGTTTGGAGCACAACTTTCATGGATTATAAAGAATTATAGGATACAAAACCATCTCGCAAGAACCATGATGAAACAATAGATTGAAATGAAAATCCGATTCTCTTCCTCGAAGGAAAATTAAAGGAGAAGGGACCTGATTTGAGCCCCTTTCAAGGACATTTTCATGTGGATTTTATTGCAATAGAAGAAGCATATTACTACTCTAGAATCCAATATGACGAGACATCAGAGAATTATTAGTGAATTGGTTAAGCAATGATAGTTTGGTTCTAACTTTATGGTCCAATCCTCTCCTTCAAATTATGATTATCCAGTTGATATTGAATCAACCTGTAAATTCACAAGAATGATAACCCCAACAAAGATTCCAAACAATCTTGTAGATCCACCTGGTTGAAACTGTAGATGTTTGTCCTTATTCGTCATATGTTGTTATGCTTTTTAAAGTTTTTAAATATCATGGCATACACTATAGAATCTGCACTTGTCATTTTTATAGCATCGTTTTGTACCTAAAGTATTATCATGCTCATAGTTTCATGCTGACTTGTAATCCTCCATGGGTTTGTAAATTGAAGGAAAACTCCTTTTTTGATGTGCTTTTTCACTGTTAGATCTAGTCCTGTCTTTATTAATACAAAATCCCCCAATTATTGTTAAAAAAAAAAAAAAAAAACCATATCATTTCAATTATAATCAACCATTACAATAGTTTGATAATATGTCAATTGGGTCTAGCTTGGGTGGTTGGGAGGAATAATTGTTATCCTCCCCAACCAGGTTCAATTCTCACAAGTGACATGTTGATCTCTTAAAGATTATATTTTAGTAATTACATTGATTTGTATGTTGACAAAGCCTCAAGCTTATGACAATTCAGTTTACATTGGGTACCATCCTTAGGTTGAGAGGAAGTACCTTTCCTCGGGATATGTATTCCATAGTAATTTTTTTTTGATAGTACACATCTTAATGAAGTGTTAAATAACCAAAATTTAAAAATATATGTGTGTTTATGATCATATATATAGAAACACTAAACACTTAAAATCCACATAAATTTATCACATTCATCCTGACTTGAGTTGCTTTCATCGCAACTTGAGATTATCTTATCTCTGCTTCTTTCTTCATCTCTTGGGAATGCAATTTGTGTATTTTTGCACTACATTCTTGCAACATCCCCGAGTTTACCGCGAGTTTAACTGAGGAACATTACTTGCGGAAAATACACATAAATTCAAAATTCTTCCACTAACTAAATTCCTGTAGCTTACTAGCTACGAATTATACACATATTTAACCATTGCAGATACCAATTATTTAAATGCATCTATATCATGCTAACTAACATAAATCTCACATCCTCACTGAGACAAAACCATGCACACAACATCCTTTGTATTGCGCGTGGAAACCATTCATAGCACGTGCAACAAACTTTGTGTTGCGCGTGACAATTATTCCTAGTGTGTGATGATTCGAGCACTGCGTCGGAATCTGTTACCATTATTGCTAAAATTAATTAACAAATACATTTAAACGTGAAATTAAAAACAACATGACATTTAAGCTCATGCAATTTGTCCATACTAGTCAAGCATGTAAATGCAGGTAATAAATTGCACCACAATAAAATATAATTCACTCACATGCATATAGTAAAACACACAACAATTAAACTAATACATTAACTCAGGAAAATAAATAAACACTTATCTTTTTAAAATAGTTATGCAACCAATTGCTTGGGAAGGACGTTCCACCCAACCATAGAATTGCTTCTCCAAATCTCAATAGCAAGTCACCCCTAATTTGGGAATAGGAATCCAAAAGAATAGGGTGCCTCTCACTTCCACTCACAACTCAATATTACGCAACCCGTTGGAATTCTTCTACAACTATCATGAATTTCACCCAGCTCTCTTCCTCTTGACCTGCCCAACCCAAGGAATGTACCCCTTCACTGCTCTCAGTCCATCAGACATCCCATTTGTAACACCCTGTTTCCCCCAGTTTGTAAAAATAACTATACTGGCCAAGAACTGTGGCAAACTCAAAAATGTGAATGTGTGATGTGAATGGACCTTGTGAAAAAGGTCGATGAATGTAAATAATATTATATATATATTGTAGGACTGCTGAGAGGGGATATGCTGAAAAAGAGACCACGATGGCTAAAGAAAGGTGGTGAAAGGCGCCCAGAAAGGTGGCATTAATTTCCACCGAAACCAATACCGTATTTGGACTCCACTGGCCCGGAGAACCAAGAGCGGCCCGCTGGCCCGAAATAAATTACTCGCAGGTTGGTAGGTAGATGGCTCCTCAGGAATTAATGAAGGATGGGGGAAGTGAACCGCCCATCTGTAGGAGCCTCGGGCCTGACCACCGTGAGGGAAATCGCACCACATGTCACCTCGCAAGAGGGGAAAATGCGTGAGGAGGAAGCACAGGGGGGGGCAGATGCGAGGGAAGGAGGAAGAACTCTGGAAATATGCAAAGTGAGTGATATCAGAGAAGGGGGAGAGTAACCCTCGTTCTCGGTCACGGGAAAACCGATACGTAGTCTCGTAGCATCATGGTCTCAACTCGGGGGTGGCTACTGAGCCTACGGTTGGGTGGAAACGAACACCCCTCTTAGCAGTTGCATCACCTCTGGTGTTATTTCTGATAAGTGTTATTTGAAGTTAATGCCATAATCGCATGTTCAATTTTATGTGCTTGTAAATAGTTCTGAATAGAAGTGTTTACCTAACGTTGATTTGATAGAATGGATGCCTGTGTATGCTTACATGCCATAGTTGTTTTCTGCACAAATGATTAAGTCTGGGACAGGAGTTCGCTCCACCGAGAATCGTCTTATTTGCTTAGTTTCTCGTAATATTCTGGGAAGGCCCCTTGAGAGTACTCTTTTCCAAGAATTACCCCATAAACCTTGTAACCGTACTGAACCTTACCAGAGACTTGATTAATATTGGGGATAATTGCCCAAGAACCATCTGAGGGTTCATGCAATCTGGGTCTGGAACCCTTATGCAAGAAAGAGTAGTTTTCTAAGGCCTCAGGGTCATGGGAGCCTGAAGCTCCGAGAGTTTGAACTTCGTGATTTAAGCTCAGAAGAGATCTGTCCATTTCACGTATCGGGGATTCGTGAATTTGGAGTTGGAAGACCGGGCTCTTGGATTCACGAAGTCCCAAGTCGCGAGATCGCGATGGGATCCTGGACCGTAGATCCCAGGGACCCATCGGAGCTCTATAAGCTGTCGATCTTAACCTTTACTTAGGTGGGAGAGTGAACTCGACTACGTCCCAAAAGTCCTGAAGACATCGGGATCGTCCATGTTGGAGGACAGGTGGCAGAGATCTGTCCATTTCGCATATCGGGGATTCGTGAGTTCGGAGTGGAAGACCAGACTCTTGGAGTCACGAAGTCCCGAGTCACGAGATAGTGATGCGATCTGGGCCATTGATCAAAGAGGAAGGACAACCGTGGGATCTGACCATTTCGCGTATCGGGGATTCGTGAGTTCGGAGTTGGAAGACCAGACTCTTGGAGTCACGAAATCTAGAGTCGCGAGATAGCGATGTGATCTGGGCCATTGATCAAAGAGGAAGGACAACCATGGGATCTGTCCATTTCGCGTATCGGGGATTCATGAGTTCAGAGTTGGAATATCGGGCTCTTGGAGTCACAAAGTCCCGAGTCGCGAGATAGCGATGCGATCTGGGCCGTTGATCAAAGAGGACGGACAACTGTGGGATATGACCATTTCGCGTATCGGGGATTCGCGAGTTTAGAGTTGGAAGACTAGACTCTTGGAGTCATGAAGTCCTGAGTCG
>JZKD02S0522616.1:0-16711 GCA_000966675.3 Picea glauca
CCATGGATGAAGAATTGGATCAAATAGAGAAAAATGATACTTGGGAATTGGTTCCAAGACCAAAGGATAAGAATGTTATTGGCACAAAGTGGGTATATAGGAATAAATTGAATGAAGATGGACAAGTTACAAGGAACAAATCTAGATTGGTATATAAATGATATGCACAGGTTGAAGGAATCGACTTTGAAGACACATTTTCCCTAGTTGTCAAAATGGAAGCAATCTAATTTCTTTTAGCTTATGCATGCTCCAAAAATATTAAAGTGTACCAGATGGATGTAAAATCATATTTTCTGAATGGGGCACTTGAAGAAGAAGCCTACATTGAACAACCAGAAGGATTTGAATTTTCAGATAACACAGATTATGTGTGTAAATTAAAGAAGGCCTTGTATGGTCTAAAACAGGCTCCTAGAGCATGGTACTCTAGACTGGATAAATATCTACAATAGACAGGGTTCAGAAAGGGAAGTGTAAACAACAACCTCTACATCAAGGTAGCTAAATATAGTATTTTATTAATTGAAGTTTATGTTGATATTATTTTTGGAAGTATTGATGACAGGTTAAGCCAGAAATTTGCAAAGGACATGCAGAATAAATTTGAAATGTCATTACTTGGAGAACTATCCTTCTTTCAAGGTCTTCATATACGTCAAAGAAAACAAGGATTTTTTATTTCTCAAACCAATTATATCATAGAAATGATAAAGAGGTTCAGAATGGAATATTTCAAACCAGTTATCACTCCCATTCAAACCAGTTGCAAGTTGAGCAAAGATGATGATTCAAATTCTATAGATCAGAGGCAATACAAGTCAATGAATGGTATTCTACTATATGTGACAACATCCATACCATATGTAATGTAGGTAGTTGGACAAGTGGCACGATTTCAAGCAGCACCAAAGGAATCACATGTATTAGTAGTGAAGAGGATTTTCAGATATCTCAAAGGAACATAAGAGTTTGGATTATGGTATCCAAAAGGAAAGAATATATCACTTATTTCCTACACAGATGCAGATTGGGCAGGTTGCATTGATGACTAAGGAAGCACCAGTGGAGAAGCGTTCTACTTGGGTGAGTGTTTAGTATCATGGCTAAGTAAGAAACAATCATCAATATCTTTATCTACATCCGAGGCAGAGTATATTGCAGCAACAACATGTTGTACACAGGTTTTATGGATGAAACAAACTCTGGAAGATATACAGGTTGAGTATGATGAGTTCATTCCAATATATTGTGATAATACAAGTGCCATTAGTATCTGAAAGAACCTGGTGATCCAGTACAAGACGAATCAAATTCCAGTCAAGTATCACTTTCTATAGGAACAAGTTGTAGAAAATAAAAACAGAGTTGAATATGTGGGCACAAAAGAACAAGTGGAAAATATATTAACAAAACCACTTCCACGAGAGTCCTTTGAGTATATTTTCCAGAGACTCATAGTTATTTATAATCTAAAATGAATGATTTTGAATGCTTATCTTATATGTCTTAGATGTACACGAGGAAGCACCATAAATAGGACAGTTCAAGTTGGAAGATCGGACGATTCAGTTAGCAGGAGCAACCTCAAATGGAAAGATACTGCCATTGATGAAAAAGGGGGAGATAATTATCAGATGCATAGGACAGAGGCATGATTCCAGGGGGAGCATTGGTCACAGAGATGTAGGCATGGTTCTAGGGGTATCATGAGTGATATGATTTCAGTATTTCACTGGAGTTTTTCCATCAATGCCAAAGGGGGAGATTGTTGATTAATTGAGTTGGTTGTCATTAATGTCAACCCTTGAAGAAATTCCGGTAGCACAAAGGTTTGGGTAATGGACCCAAGTTTGTTTGATGTATAATATTATGAGTTTTGATATATTTGTAGGTAAGACTATTCTAGATGGATATTACATGTCATGCCATTTCTGGTGGTATGTGGGACGTCACATAACTCCTCACGGTTTGAGAGTTATGGTCTTACGAATTTGGAGGACCCTCATATGTTGGCTTGAAGACCCAAAAGGTCAAAGAAGTCGAAGTGCTTGCAAAGAAGAAATTATTTAAATAATAAAGTGAAGTGACAAAGTCAAAAAGGATTATTTAAATAATAAAGTGAAGTGACAAAGTCAAAGAGAATTATTTAAATAATAAAATGAAGTGACAAAGTCAAAGAGGATTATTTAAATAATAAAGTGAAATGACAAAGTCAAGGAGGATTATTTAAATAATAAAGTAAATGGAGAACTTTCTAATTATGGAAAGTGGTTANCCATGGATGAAGAATTGGATCAAATAGAGAAAAATGATACTTGGGAATTGGTTCCAAGACCAAAGGATAAGAATGTTATTGGCACAAAGTGGGTATATAGGAATAAATTGAATGAAGATGGACAAGTTACAAGGAACAAATCTAGATTGGTATATAAATGATATGCACAGGTTGAAGGAATCGACTTTGAAGACACATTTTCCCTAGTTGTCAAAATGGAAGCAATCTAATTTCTTTTAGCTTATGCATGCTCCAAAAATATTAAAGTGTACCAGATGGATGTAAAATCATATTTTCTGAATGGGGCACTTGAAGAAGAAGCCTACATTGAACAACCAGAAGGATTTGAATTTTCAGATAACACAGATTATGTGTGTAAATTAAAGAAGGCCTTGTATGGTCTAAAACAGGCTCCTAGAGCATGGTACTCTAGACTGGATAAATATCTACAATAGACAGGGTTCAGAAAGGGAAGTGTAAACAACAACCTCTACATCAAGGTAGCTAAATATAGTATTTTATTAATTGAAGTTTATGTTGATATTATTTTTGGAAGTATTGATGACAGGTTAAGCCAGAAATTTGCAAAGGACATGCAGAATAAATTTGAAATGTCATTACTTGGAGAACTATCCTTCTTTCAAGGTCTTCATATACGTCAAAGAAAACAAGGATTTTTTATTTCTCAAACCAATTATATCATAGAAATGATAAAGAGGTTCAGAATGGAATATTTCAAACCAGTTATCACTCCCATTCAAACCAGTTGCAAGTTGAGCAAAGATGATGATTCAAATTCTATAGATCAGAGGCAATACAAGTCAATGAATGGTATTCTACTATATGTGACAACATCCATACCATATGTAATGTAGGTAGTTGGACAAGTGGCACGATTTCAAGCAGCACCAAAGGAATCACATGTATTAGTAGTGAAGAGGATTTTCAGATATCTCAAAGGAACATAAGAGTTTGGATTATGGTATCCAAAAGGAAAGAATATATCACTTATTTCCTACACAGATGCAGATTGGGCAGGTTGCATTGATGACTAAGGAAGCACCAGTGGAGAAGCATTCTACTTGGGTGAGTGTTTAGTATCATGGCTAAGTAAGAAACAATCATCAATATCTTTATCTACATCCGAGGCAGAGTATATTGCAGCAACAGCATGTTGTACACAGGTTTTATGGATGAAACAAACTCTGGAAGATATACAGGTTGAGTATGATGAGTTCATTCCAATATATTGTGATAATACAAGCGCCATTAGTATCTGAAAGAACCTGGTGATCCAGTACAAGACGAATCAAATTCCAGTCAAGTATCACTTTCTATAGGAACAAGTTGTAGAAAAGAAAAACAGAGTTGAATATGTGGGCACAAAAGAACAAGTGGCAAATATATTAACAAAACCACTTCCACGAGAGTCCTTTGAGTATATTTTCCAGAGACTCATAGTTATTTATAATCTAAAATGAATGATTTTGAATGCTTATCTTATATGTCTTAGATGTACACGAGGAAGCACCATAAATAGGACAGTTCAAGTTGGAAGATCGGACGATTCAGTTAGCAGGAGCAACCTCAAATGGAAAGATACTGCCATTGATGAAAAAGGGGGAGATAATTATCAGATGCATAGGACAGAGGCATGATTCCAGGGGGAGCATTGGTCACAGAGATGTAGGCATGGTTCTAGGGGTATCATGAGTGATATGATTTCAGTATTTCACTGGAGTTTTTCCATCAATGCCAAAGGGGGAGATTGTTGATTAATTGAGTTGGTTGTCATTAATGTCAACCCTTGAAGAAATTCCGGTAGCACAAAGGTTTGGGTAATGGACCCAAGTTTGTTTGATGTATAATATTATGAGTTTTGATATATTTGTAGGTAAGACTATTCTAGATGGATATTACATGTCATGCCATTTCTGGTGGTATGTGGGACGTCACATAACTCCTCACGGTTTGAGAGTTATGGTCTTACGAATTTGGAGGACCCTCATATGTTGGCTTGAAGACCCAAAAGGTCAAAGAAGTCGAAGTGCTTGCAAAGAAGAAATTATTTAAATAATAAAGTGAAGTGACAAAGTCAAAAAGGATTATTTAAATAATAAAGTGAAGTGACAAAGTCAAAGAGAATTATTTAAATAATAAAATGAAGTGACAAAGTCAAAGAGGATTATTTAAATAATAAAGTGAAATGACAAAGTCAAGGAGGATTATTTAAATAATAAAGTAAATGGAGAACTTTCTAATTATGGAAAGTGGTTANCTAGTCCTAAAACTAGTCTAAAACATGTGTTTCGGGTAAAAACGTCATAAATTTTTCATAAAAGATCCAAATTCAGTGAGACCAAATGTGTTAGTTAGAGTACAGTCTGTAGTATTCTGTGTAAAATTTTCATATCCATACAACAAATATTATGTGCAGGGCACGCTCTACAAGTTCACTCTCTAGAATAAGCGAAAATTCAACAAGGTATGCCATCTTTGATATAACTCCTTTTCTAAGAGGTTCCAAGTAGTGACACCTATAGGAATTGCATAAAACACACTGAAGAATATTGTGTACTATTTTCATATTTCTTTTCATTACAGGTACATAGTTATGATTATTTCAAGTTAGGGTTATTGACTAATCCAAAACTAGTCATGTAAGACTAAAGTAAAGTTTGATGAAAATGCTAGTCTCTTGTTGTTAAATTTAAGGAAGGTTTGCAAGTTGAGGTACAGGTTGGTGCATGTTTGATGCACTTGTTTATGGTACAAATTTATTACAGGTTGTTTGGTACAAGTCGATGCATGGTTGATGCATGTGTTTATGGTACAGGTTGATTACAGATTGAGGTATAGGTTGATGCATTGTTGATACATGGTTCAGGTTATTGGTACAAGTTGTTTGGTGCAGGTTTATTGGTACAAGTTTACAACATTATATCTCACAATGATAGTGTGACAGTGGTTCCATCATTCTACTTATAAGTCAGAGTGGTTGGATGGGGCAATAACAGGGGGTTGTAGCCACCTTTCGGTTATAGCCAGATAACATATGAGATTGTATCTTCCTTCTAGTTGTAGCCATAGAATTGGGGAGTTGGATCTTCCCTCAGGTTGTAGCCTGATAAAATAGGGGGTTGGAGCCTCCTTCCATTTGAAATTGGAAAACAAAGGAATTCGGTGCTTCCAATGAATGTAATTCTTCAAGACATATAAGAAAAAGCATTATGTGGTTTTCTCCCGCTTTGGGTGTCCAGGTAAAAACACTAGTGTACTGTGTATGTGTATGATTGTTCATTTGTTCATTGTTTATTTACTCTAAAAATATTGGATGATAATGCTACATTGATATAACACTTGCATTATATGGTTAAAAGGGATTAGATTTCTTTATTACTGATTCACCCCCCCTCTCAGTAATCCAACACAAGTTGCAGAGAAGAAAATCGGATTTGAATATGTAGGTGCAAAAGAATAAGTGGAAAACATATTTACAAAACTGCTTCCACAGGAAGCCTTTGAGTATCTTCACGAGAGACTTAGAGTAATTTCTACTCCAAAATGAATGCTTTTGAATGTTTATCTTATATGTCTTAGATTTACACGAAAGAAGCACCATAAAGAGGACAATTCAGGTTGGGAGATCGTTTCACGAAGAGTTCATTTAGGGGGAGTATCCCCAAGGACAGCTCAGTAAGGGGGAGTAGCCCCAAATGGAAAGACACATTTTCCATTGATGACAAAGGGGAGAGATTTATCACATGCAAAGGTAAATGCTTAGAGAAAGAGCACGGAGATATGATTCCAGGGGAAGCGATGGTCACAGGGGGAGCAGAGTTATATGACTTCAGTATTTCATCATAGTGTTTCCATCAATGCCAAAGGGGGATATTGTTTATTATTTGGGTTGGTTGTCATTGATGTCAACCCTTGAAGAAAGTCTGGTAGCAAATTCTAGTAGCAAAAAAGGTTTGGGTAATGGACCCAAGTTTGTTTGATGTATAATGGTATGTGTTTTAATATATTTTAAGGTAAGACTATTCTATATGGATAGTACATGTCATGCAATTTCTGCTGGTATGTGGAACGTCACATAAATCCTCACGGTTAGAGAGTAATGTCCATGAGAAGTTGGAGAACCCTCATGAGTCATCTAGAAGCCCCAAAAGGTCAAAGTAATCAAAGTGGTTGCAAAATAAATTATTTAAATAATAAAGTGAAGTGATGAGTGTACTATAAGTCAAAGTGGATACAAAATAAATTATTTAAATAATAAATTTATTGGATAAATTACTAAGTTGACAAGTGGTTAGAAGTGGGTTAGCCCTAAAATAATGAAAGTAGTTTAAGAGATTTTAGAAGGTAAATAATAAAGTGAAGTGATGAGTGTACTATAATTCAAAGTGGATACAAAATAAATTATTTAAATAATAAATTTAATGGATTAATTACTAAGGGACAAGTGGTTAGATGTGGGTTAACCCTAAAATAAGGAAAGTGGTTTAAGATGGTTAAAAGGTAACCCCTTGAGGAAGCTACATAGAAGTATAAATAAGAGGCAAGGGTCTCTCATTTTAATCACACTTGAGCATATTGAATATATACAAGTGACTAAGGTAACCAAAGGATATCTAAGCCTAATTTCATAGGGAAGGTGAATTAAAGAAGGATGAAATTCAAGGGAGGATAAATTCTTTTGATGATGCTTTCTAAGGTATGTTATTTACAGGTCATCTCACAATTTTCGCAATAAAAAATTTTCTAGAATGATTCAGACCGGGAAATTGGGATGGAATTGAGGAAACATATCCAAGTAATTGTAATAAATATTTCATCTTGTGGGTCGTTGTATTTTTGGAGTTACACTCCGTGGAAAATAAGGTTTGTGGCTAGTCCTGAAACTAGTCTAAAACATGTGTTTCGGGTAAAAACGTCATAAATTCTTCATAAAAGATCCAAATTCAGTAAGACCAAATGTATTGGTTAGAGTATCGTATATGGTATGTTTTTCATGATTTTCAGATCTATACAAAAAATATTCTATGCGGAGAATATTCTACAAGTTTGATCTCTAGAATAAGCCAAAATTCAACAAGGTATGCCATTTTTGCTATAAATCCTTTTCTGAGAGTTTCCAAGTATTGAAATATGGAGGAATTTCATAAAATATACTAAAACCCATTGTGTACCATTTTCAAATCTTTATTCATTACAGGTACATAGTTATGATTATTGCATGTTAGGGTTGTTGACTAAACCAAAATTAGTCATGTGAGACTAAAGTAAAGTTTGATAAAATGCTAGTCTCTTGTTGTTAAATTTAAGGAAGGTGATCATATACACTAGGTCTATTACAGAGTTACAAATCAGATTTGGATGATGAAATTGATGAGGGATTTTGGTTGAGGTACATGTTGGGTACATGGTTGAGACAAGTAATTGATGAGTTGACACATACATGAGGTGTATATTTGATGATGTTGGTACATCTTGATGAGTCATATTTTGTGTGTATTTGATGCATGGTTGATGCAATCGTTGATGGTACAAGTTGAGGTACAGGTTGGTGCATGGTTGATGCACTTGTTTACGGTACATGTCGATTACAGGTCGTTTGGTACATGTTGGTGCATGGTTGATGCACTTGTTTATGGTATAGGTTGATTATAGGTTGTTTGGTATAGGTTGGTGCATGGTTAATGCACTTAATTATGATACATGTTGATTGGTATAGGTTTATAGAAGTATATCTCACAGTTATAGTGTGATAGTGGTTCCATCATTCTACTTCTATGTCAGGGCGATTGGACAGGGCAAGGACAGGTGGTTGTATCTACCTTCCGATTGTAGTCGGAGAACAAAGGGGTTTTTAGCCTCCTTCTATTTGTAGATAGAGAATTGGGGAGTTGGAGCTTCCTTCAATTTGTATCCTAAGAAACTAGGGGGTTGGAGCCTCCTTCTGGTTGTAGCTAGAGAATTGGGGAGTTGGAGCTTCCCTCAAGTTGTAGCCTGAGAAACTAGGGGATTGGATCCTCCTTCCAGTTGTAGATGTAAAACAAATAAATTTGGTGCTTCCAATGAATTTAATTATTAAAGACATATAAGAAAAATCATTATGTGGTTTTTTCCCGCTTTGGTTTTCCACGTAAAAACACTGGTGTACTGTGTATGTGTATGTTGATCATTTGTTAATTGTTTATTTACTCTACAACTACTGGATGATAATGCTACATTGATATAATATTTTCATTTTGTGGTTAAAAAGGATTATTTTTCTCTATTACTGACTCACCCCCCCTCTGAGTAATCCAACAAGGCCCGTTTTAGTTGCAAGTCTTAGTTTGGATATTTGGTGTTTGAAACCCTCCACAACCATTTATAGGAATCAAATGGAATATTTTGGGATACGAAAAAATTAAAATCATATATCTCTCCCCCTTGATGTTTTTCTACACACCGATACCTTTCCAATGGTGAAAAAATGACCTTAATCTGAGATCGTATGTAGAATTTATGCCTTCCACAAGTTGACCTACCTTGTTGGATACCATGGTACTGAGTGGATTCCATGTCAATCCCCATTACTCATGTGTGGGTCTAGTCATGTGTGAAATTTTCAAAACATTATAGAATGCCTAAATCCCTAACACTAAATAAGGGTTGAGGTATGCAAAAAACCCAAACCTAAACGATTATCATACTATGTTCAATACAAGGTTTCTAGAGGAGAGAGGGTTCCATTTTTTTAGCATTATACTTGTTCCATATTTGAGTTGAGAATCTAGGAGTCGGATTTTATAGAATAAGATAGGAGGAATAAGATTTTGTAGTATCTTTTCAAGAGACAATGTCAAATGAAACTACATAGTGAGTGCCCCTTTCTTTGTATTTTCATTTTCATAGTTGAAGAAAATAGAGAAAAACATAGGCCTCATATTCTAATTGGGTTTTCTCCCATTTCAGGTTTCCTAGGACACATTTTGTGTTCAATGTGTGGATGGTGTGTTCATTTAATTATTCTTTCATTTTAATGTTTTGGTTATTTTAATCAATTTGAGAAATAATGTTGTACTAATAAATATGATATCTAAGGAAATAAACTTGCATAATAAAATATTTCAACATAATACAAGATATGTTGTGATGAAATAATCCAGTGGAATATCCACAAAAGTTTACAAATAATATTCATATTAGATAATTATTCTTTTCGGTATTTTTGGGAAGTTGTAGGATCCAAGAATTGGTTTAAGAAGGAAGTTACAAAAGCCTAGCCATGGTAGAGGATTCTAGTCATAACAACCCTTAGGATGCAACAGAAGAGAGATTTGCAAGGTTGGAAGAGATATTTACTGGTATCTCTTACAACATTCCCTCCTCGTGGAGGCTCTGATGAACAATTTAAAATATTTGAGGGAGGTTGGTGGCTCTAACTCAAAATATGGATCAAATGAGAAATTGAGAGATAATGAAGACCCAGAAAAGGAGTCGGAAAAATATCTTGAGAAAGAGAAACCAAGTTCTAGTGTCATTACTCCTTCACAACCTCTATTTAAAATGAAAGTGAAAGTGTACATCAAGAAATACCAAGTTGATATCGATGTTGTTAAGTTGAATAATTGATTGCAATAATTAAAAGTGTATTTTAGTGTCCACAATATATATGAAGAGAAAAACATTTCATTTTCCCTACTGAAACTAGAGGGCCATGCACTAGCCTATCAAGAAAGCCACACATATACACTTGGGTTAGAAGGTGATTCCCTAATAACTAAGTGGGAGGATTTTAACACCCTCATCAATTCCCATATCTACCCTATTAGGTATGTAAAGGACTAGTGGATCCATTGGCATCACTTTAGAAAAAGGCAAGGACAGAGTGTGTGAGAGTACACCATCGATTTCAAGAAGATGGATATGATGTTGGGTATCTCTACCAAGATCCGAAACATACTTCTCAAGTATCTGGTGGGTCTACATAGTCATTTTCTAAAGAAATTGATTCACTTTAAACCAAGGACCATTGATGAGGCCTATGTGAAAGAAAAATATATGAAGAACATAGGCCATAAGAAAGGACAAGCAAGTGGCCTTAAACATAAATAAGACCAAGATGATTTCAAGGGGGGGAAGAACAAGTGGAAAGGAAAATATAAGAGGACAACATCCATTGCACATTAGTGCAAGGATCCAATAGTGATTTCACATACATGTAAGGATCCAAACAACCACTGCAACCATTGTAATAATGATGGTAACACCAAATATAAGTGTTGGAAGCTACATTTGAATCCAATGAACCATAAGAAGGATGTCCAGAAGAATAAACTTGTAGCCATGGATTCAATCAACCTAGGAGAGAGAATATTGAATGTGGATGAGAAGATTTTCTACACTTAGGTGTAGAAGAAGATGAACCTGAGTAAACTTCATCAAAATGAAGAGACGTATAACCTAAGTAACCTTCATCAAAATGAAGAGACATATAACCTAAGCAACCTTCATCAAAATAAAGAGACGTTTATGAATAAACTCTTTCGCATTAAGATCTAGGTAAAAAATTCCAAAATGGATTCTCTATTTTATTTTGATTCATAAGAAAACCTCATAGAAACCAATATGGTTAGTAATCTTGGATTGGAAGTCCATGATCATCCTATCCCATATCCATCGGGATGGGTAAAAAAGGATGCAAATCTCAAGGTCATAAAACAATGTAAGATCAAATTTTCTATAGTGTATATTTTATTGATGAAGTGGAGTTATATGTAGTGCCCCTTAACACATGTGGTGTAGTGTTTGGAAGCCCCTACATGTATAGGAGGGATGTGATCTTCATGAGGAGAGAAAACCGGTACCTCCTAATCAAGTATGGGAAATATTACATAATTAATGCATACAAATGTAAGCCAAATATCTCTTTGGTAAGTGTCAACCAAGAATAAAAGTTAATTAGTTCTAGTAAGAAGTATGTATTAGTTTTCATAAGAGAGAATCAACAAGGTCATGAATGAGTAAGAGTGAAGACATCCCTAGAGGGATGAACTAAGGAGAATAAACAATAGTTGGAGGATTTGTTACAGGTGTACAGAGGAGTGTTCCAGGATCCTAAAGGGTTACCACATAAAAGGAAAGTGGAGAATAATAATCAATTGTTTCCTAACTCCCCATTACCAAATATAGGGTTGTATAGATAATTTATTATGGATGCAAACAAAGTGAAGAAACAATTGTAGTTGTTGTTAGAGTAGGGAGTAATTAAACCAAGCACCTCACCTTGTGGGTCACCTATCATCATAGTTCCCAAGAAGGATGGGACTTGGAAAAAGTGTATCGACTACAAATATGTGAAAAACATCACACTCGAGACTAAATACCCTATACCCAAGATCGATGATTTGTTAGACCAATTGAAGCATGCAAAATACTTTATCAATTTGAATCTCAAATCAGGATACCACCAAGTACGCATTAAAGAAGAAGACACACAGAAGACGGCCTTCAATGCAAGGAAAGTCCTATATGAATGGTTGGCCATTCCTTTTGGTTTATGTAAAGTACTATCTACATTTATGTGATTGATGAATGATGTATTGCATCCCTATTTATATTCATTTATAATAGTTTATTTGGATGTCATACTGGTTTATATATCTACTTGGGAATAACACATATCACATCTCATGCAAGTGTTAGAGACCCTAAAAAGACATAAGCTACTAGATAAACTTAAGAAATGTGAGTTTTTTGGCATTCATTGGTGTATTTGGGTTACGTAATTGGTGGAGGGGAACTCAAGATAGATCCTGTGAATATGGAGGCCATCCTCAAGCGGCTAGTTTCTACTAATGTCACTAAAGTTAGGAGATTGTTTGGGGAAATGTAGTACATATAGAAGTAAATAGTATGTTTTTTAGTGATAGGTGTTCCACTCCATGCCATAATGATGCGGGAGCATCGTAAGCACGCCAACAAGGCAAAGTGCAAAGACAAAGACAGCTGGATATGCACCAACACACATTTTGAAAATGTTTTAAATTTAAATGAAGAGACATTAATGTAATAGATGGGAGACGTATTTACATTTATGTTTTGGATATTGTAAACAAATCTTGAGCATTGCTCACATCTGTCGGATAAAGAGGCATTTATTGTAATTTATGAAAAGTTGTTGTAGCTTTTATTTCAGATTAKATAGCTTGTAGTGTAGGAGGGAAAATGGATAGAAAGACACCCTCGCTTGTATCATTGTATCAGTTGAGTAAGTTGTGGAGTTGTAGAGAGTAAGAACATAGAGGAGAACCCATGTACAGGAACACTTGAGTTAATATATGAAAGCTTTGACTCAATTTTATGGTGTTATTGTGCTTATTGTTTGCATCTGATGAATGGTATGTACAGTTACTTATATTCTTTGTTTATGCATTTGTTTCAATGTTGTGGTGTGTGTATGATTTCATGTTAAAGGTATGAAGTCTGAGAGAAGGGAAGAATGAGTTTCAATTGATTCTCTTCTTGAKAATTCCTACAAGGAGTGCARTGAACGTCTGCAAGGTGTGCGTTGACAGCGTTCTGAGTTTTATATCAGGAAACTCAGGAGAGATATCGTTGTTCTCATACCAGCAGAAGTGCAGGATAGCACAGATTCGTGCAAGRTGTGYRCATGTGGGTTAGAGTCTTAGAATTTATCAATATAGGGGGAGGATTGAAGGACTGTTGTTTTAAGGAGTGCACAGATTCAAAGGGTCAAATAACTAGAGGTTATTTGCAAATGTYGCAAGGTGTGCATGCAGGGATTCCTTAAAGTCYAGGATTCTCGGGAGAATCGAAGCTCAGAAGGGATAGAACCTTTGAAGTGTTCAAAGGGGGATGAAGTTTGAGGTCACCCGTAAGAGGGAAATTTTAGAAGGGTCGATGCCAGAGTGTTTGGCGAAGGAGTGTTGAAAACGGAAAGGACGGTGGAAACGCTTCCAGGGGAAGTGTTGATCTATTGTGGGTCATTGGATCTAGTTAACCAGCAAGGGAGATAAGGCCAAGAGTTGTTAGGTGTTAGAATCACAAGAGGAATAGTGGTCCTTGGATTCAGATCAACAAGAACCATTGATCTCATGCTTGAATTTCGTGTTTCAAAATTTAGGAAGTGGAAGAGGTTGTGACTCGGAGTCGAGAGTCATGAACTCTCGATTCATGAAGTCCCGATAGAATCAGGACCATCAAATCACGAGGAGCTTAGATTCATTGATCTATGGCAGGGGGTTGTCACGATTTCGGAAGTTGGTGAAAGGATTTGTTGCATCGCAAAATTCCAATAAGCGAAATCCTAAGGTACCGAAGTGTTTGGGCCATGGTTCATAGTTGGAGGTCACATCAGGAAAAGTCAAAGGGAGTACTCAGAGACCTGTTATCCTTTCAGGGTTTCAGGGATTGAAGAGATAGGTGGACTCACATATGGGATCGTGAAGTCATGAAACCCGAAGTACCCTTTCGGGTGGAGGCTGTGGTCATATCAATGATCACAAGGGAGTGAGTTGGTGCTTGGTGCTTGGTTGTACAGGAATAACTCATAAGGACCTATGGATACACACTCATGTGTGTGGGGGGGATTTTCTATAGGGAAATCAAAGAGTCAATCTGACTCAAGGGGAAGATAAAGAACTATCCTAAGACCGGGAGGTTGCACAGAACCTGTTGAGGCAGGGGATGTTGCATCAGAGTGGTATCAGAGCCTTACAATTTTTTTTTGTTTTCTAGGGGGGAACAGATTGACACAATGCTACCAGGAAGGAGAGAAATACTAATGCCCGATCCAACTATGGAAAGGGAGATAAGAAAACTCCGTGCTCGATTGGATGTTATGGAAACAACACAAAGACGGACAATCGATGTTGGAGATGTCAGTGAAGCTAAAAGAGAAAATGAGGCTGGAGATGAAGCAAAAGTTGTAGCCGAAGAACGTCTATTCAAAGTTGTTGCAAGAATAGGTGCTAGAGAAAAAATGGACATTACGATGTATGAAGTAAACTTAGACATTGAAGAGCTACTAGATTGGTTTAGAGCTCTGGATAAATACTTTGAATAAGAGGATGTCGAGGAAGATAAGAAATTTAAACACGTTGTCACTAGACTGAAAGGTCATGCGGCACTATGGTGGGATGAACTATATGCTGACAGACGTTGCAAAGGCAAGGAAAGAATCAAAAGTTGGGATAGAATGGTTGCAAAAATGAAATCCAAGTTTATACCCAGAGACTACTAGATCAATTTGTTTTGAAGAATGTAGAACTTGAGACAGAAAGGGATGACAGTGAAAGAATACACTGAGGAATTTTACAGGCTCAACATCAGAGCTGGTCATTGTGAAAGTGATGATGAAAAGGTTGCTAGATATATGAATGGTCTGAGATATGACATTCAGGATGAGATGAGCATGATGACGATGAGGAATGTGGAAGATGCTTATCAAATGGCCCTAAAGGCTGAAGAGAAATTGTCCCGAAAGCAAAGTCAAAGAGGCTAAGGTCTAAGTCAGAGTAGAGGCAAAGAAATTGCCCAGGACAGAACTCAAAATCCCAAGGAAGAAGAAAAGAAACCTCATACTCACCCTGAAAGAGGAGGAAATTCATAGGGGAGGCACTATGCCGACAAAAACACTTTTCCGCGAGAAAGAGGAAGAGGAAGAGGCAGAGGAGGTGAGATAAAATGTTTTGTCTGTGGAAAGATCAGACACAAGTCTTTTGAATGTCCTGATCAGAAAAGAGATGGAGGCAAAGCTCACAGTTTAGAAGTGCAGAGGTGAAATGTTGAGGCAGAAGACGCAGAGGGTGGAAGATCCTTAATGATGCGGAAAATTCTCTTAAAACCAGAGAAGGAAATAGAAAATATCGTCCAAAGAAACAGTTTGTTCAGAACTTCTTGCAAGACCAAGGATAGGGTCTGAAAGGTAATAGTGGGAAGTGGAAGAATAGATAATCTTGTATCCACAGAAATGGTAGAGAAGCTGGAATTGGAGACAGTTTCACATCCGACCCATACAAAGTCTCGTGGTTACAAAAGGGACATCGGGTAAGTGTCACTAAACAATGTCTAGTTGAATTTAAGATAGGGGGATATAATGATGAAATCCTGTGTGATGTTATTCCCATGGATGTCTGTCATATTTTGTTGGGGAGACCATGGCAATATGATAGAAATGTTGTTCATGATGGGAGAAAGAACACATACACCTTGGAGAAGAATGGTAGGACACATATGTTGTTGCCAATTAAAGACAAGGAGGTAAAAGCGAAAGCCAGCAATACAATACTTCTCATGAGTGGGAAGGAACTTCTTGATGAAGTCAAGAAAGAAGAAGACATGCAGTTTACGGTGGTAAGAAAACCAAGAATCATCTTGACCAGTACCAAGATAAATGATCTACCTGAGGAAATTCAGGAACTGCTGGAGGAATTTGCTAACATAGTAGTTAACGAATTACCTTGTTCATTTCCACCCATCAAGAGCATAAGTCATCATATTGATCTTATACTTGGAGCAAGTCTACCAAACAAGGCAGCGTACAGATTGAAATCGCAAGAGAATGAATAAGTCAAAAGACATGTCTAGGATTTGGTGGACAAAGGATTAGTTAGAGAAATTTTGAGTCCATGTGTTGTACCTACAGTGTTAAGTCCAAAGAAGGATGGTGGTTGGAGAATGTGTACAGACTCGAGAGCCATAAACAAAATCACCATCAGGTACAGATTTCATTTACCTAGGATGGATGACTTGATGGATTGCTTGAGTGGAGCAAAGTTTTTTTCCAAAATTGATTTGAAAAGTGGATATCATCATATTAGAATGAGGGAAGGTGATGAATGGAAGACAACATTCAAGACGAATGAAGGACTGTATGAATGGCTTGTCATGTCGTTCGGTTTGACGAACGCGCCAAGTACTTTTATGAGATTGGTGAATGAAGTCTAGAGAGATTTCATTGGGAAGTTTGTAATCATGTATCTTGACGATATAATGATCTTCAGTAAGACTGAAGGAGAAAATTTGGAGCATTTAGCTGCAGTGATGAGGAGATTAAGCAAGAGAAGTTGTTGATCAATTTGAAGAAATCATCTTTCATGAAGACATAACTCATTTATTTGGGTTTTGTAATCTCTTCAAAGGAATTGAAGATGGATCCTGAGAAGGTAAAAACAATCAGGGATTGGCCATCACCAAAGAGTATCTTTGAAGTCAGAAGCTTCCATGGATTGGCTAGTTTTTACAGGAAGTTCATCAGAAATTTTAGTGGGATATGTGCACCTATGATGCACACAGTCAAGAAAAGACAAAAATCTTTTCATTCGATAAAGGAGGCAGAAAATGTTAAGCCCTAATATTGGCTCATTACCCCTTAATTGGGGCATATTATATTAGTAATGTTATTTTATTTATGTC
>JZKD02S0522649.1:21739-37405 GCA_000966675.3 Picea glauca
CTTCTTCTTATGAATGAAAGGCAAGCTCCAACTCCTCTTTACATTCTTATTTTATCTAAGCTACAACCCAGATGAGGCTGCTACCTCTGTTTCTTCAGCACCTACTGAATGGAAGATACAACTCTCGGATGTACAAGCACCAACTTGTATAGGATACTTTTACAGTCTCCCCTTGCTCCTCCCTACCACCCTGAAATCATTCTCTATCACTAAGAACCTGCAATCCAACTCTTTATCTTCTCTGTCAAAGATTAAGCATTCAAATCCTCTTTGTTTTTCATATCACAATTCAATCTTGACCAGATCACTTAGATTTATCAATATGTGCATGTGTCTTCCCTCCTCTATCTTATTCTCTTCCTCAAATTTTGTAGAGCCATATATCTCCCATAATCCTCTCTCTCTTTTTCATATCTTGCAACATTCAATTTATATATCTTCCTGTATCATCAGCGCGTACAATCGAACCCTCAAGCTTCAAATAATTAGTTACAATAACTGAATAACTACCTTACAATGATCATTATTGGTCAAGGCCTCAAGAAGAACAGTAGGCACACGATCAGTTTAAATATTTAACCAACACCGTTCGATGATCATACATTTGTTTTGTCTCAGCATAGAATAACCCTCGAGCACTTCGGAAAGACACTTGTGCTTAAAGCATATGCCCATTGGCTATGACCATGAGATTAACTAAAATGTGTTTTGCATTTTGTCATTTCGGCGTTTTTTCTTTTCGGGTTTTCGAGACTCACAATAGTCCCTTTCGGCATTTCAGCATTTCAAGGTTCTCTACTTCAAAGGTTAAAGTTCCTTTGATCATTGATTTTCCGGTCTGCAAAACTCCGAAATGGAGTCTTTGTTGATGTGCCTGTTTTGGGATTTCAGCGTTTTGCATTTCACAACTTCGGGACTCCTGTGATGAAGAGTCTCAACTCTTGACTCCTCCAACTCCCGGTATCCGAAACTCCAAAATGTCATGGTTTTTCATTTCGCGATTTCATCATTCTTGTCGTGAGTTTCCTTGACACCTCCAATTCCCAGAATGATGTGACGTGTGTCCCTTTCGGTATTTCGGCATTCATGTTTCGACGACATTTTGGATTTTCTCATTTCTGCATTTCATGATTTGGAATGCTATCTCATTTCCTTCCTTTGACTTCTGATTTCCCGATATCCACTTTTCTCCGATCGATGGTCCCACGGCCTTTCATTATTAGACAGTCCTGATCTCATTGGGACTTTGTGCTTCAATCGACGGCCCATAGCCTTTCGTGATTAGACAGTCCTGACCCCATTGGGACTTTGCGTTTCACGATTTCACGTATCATGATGTCGAAGATTGGAGCTCCTCCTTTCTTTGATTCCCAAATTCCAAAGGAACTCTCAGCGAACCACCGTGCAACTTCAAGTTTGACATTAATGACAAAACCTGTGCAACAACATGTGCAAACTGACCAACAAGATCTGTTTATGCTTTGTGCTAATGATGTATATGGATGTTAGATATGACCTATGGGAATGTGTTTAAGTGCTTGAATCTGCCAGATATGATCTATCTCTTTATGTTAAGTGCTTAGACACATGAGATCTAAGTGGATGCTGCAATGCTCTATTTTATCTGTGGAGTAGATAGTGGTTAAATATTGATGAATTGTCGATGCTAAGTGCTCTGTTAAGTATTACAATCACATATCTATGTCCCAGCTAAGGTTCCAAACACCGCAGTCCTACAACTACCCCTGCCTCTACCTCCGGTGAGACTTCATCTACTTCGTAGGTGTTGTCGAAAGTGTCGGTAGTTAGGGTTTTGTTGGTGCGTTGTTGTAGTGTTGAACCCTGGGTCTACCCTTGTGCCAACAAATGGTTCCATTGCAGACCCCTTTCAAGTTGGTGTATGGCCTCGAAGCCATTGTCCCAATGGAATATTTGGTACCAAGCTTAAGAATTGTTGCCTTCACATATATGGATGGCATTGGCGTTGTTCGAGAGAGGCTCGCACAGTTGGTCGAACTAGAAGAAGATGGATTTATTGCAAGATTCCATCAACAGGTACAGAAAGAAAGAGAGAAGGCCTATCATGACAAGCACATCAAGAAGAAGTCATTTAAGAAAGGTGATTTGGTATTGGTGTACGATAGTAAGATCCTGAAGCATCCTAGAAAGTTCAGAACACATTGGCTTGGGCCATATGAGATTGCCTATGTCACAGAAGGGGGATTTGTGTAGTTAAAGACTTTGAATGGAGAATGGAAGGAAGGTTTGGTAAACGAGAGCTGGTTGAAATTATATTATGACAACCAGCTGCCTTGCAACTCTTAGTAAAAGCATGAGGAAAAGAGTCTAGGTACCAAGTGCAGTTGAAACTGGGTACCAGACGCAGAAAATACAGTCTGCACAAGGAAGGAAGGGAGGCATAGAGCTAAAAGCAAAGGCTGCACTGCATAGTTTGAAGTTGAAGTAAAACAAAAGGATTGGACCTGAAGTGCCTCGGGATGAGTCACATGTGAGTGTTGGTGACCTATTGGCCCTTGGTTATGGAAGCAAGCGAAGATCAAGGAAGAAAAGGCAAAATGCAAACTGCACGGAAGACACAGTG
Organism: Picea glauca; assembly: GCA_000966675.3. Classification (NCBI taxonomy): domain Eukaryota; kingdom Viridiplantae; phylum Streptophyta; class Pinopsida; order Pinales; family Pinaceae; genus Picea; species Picea glauca. The sequence goes on from JZKD02S0522649.1 coordinate 24,342, forward strand.
ACTATTACTGGGTCGAAGTGAGTAAAAGAGAAGAAAAGATGGAGCGAAGTAAAAGGAAGCAAGTCGTTATACGAGAAGATCAAGGATGAAATATCACCAAGGAAGAAGGATCATGGACAACTCAGCAAGTGGAAAAATCCATTGTTGGATACTTTGGAGCACTGTGCGAGAACGAAGGAAAGACAGGTTGGTGAAGCCATGAAAATGAGGGTCAAGTTGACCTAGGGTTTTAGACACCTAGGGTTTTTGTATCTAGGGTTTTGACACCTAGGTTTGGGCCTAAGGATGTCGATGAGCTATTGTAATGTATAAATAAAGGTCAAGAGGACCTGGGTTGGGTTGTTGTTGTTGTTGTCATTGTCGTTCTAGTTTTACTATTGGCATGAGTGATTATTGTGTGAGAGAGAAGTGCTAAGTGTGAGAGCCTTCCGGTATTGTAATATCTTCAGCTAGGTGTGGAGATCAAGTCCTGCAACTAGGTGCACAGGAAGGGGAGAGGAAGAGAGAAGAAGAAAGAAGATCTGCTCGCTGAGAGTGCAGACAAGAACTGCATGCTTCATCTTAATATATTATAAGCACAATTCTGTGGACATAGCCTTAGATAGAGGGTGAACCACTTATATCTTGTGTTGTATGTGTGATTGGTGCTCTTTTCTTTGTCATTGATATACTGCTATTGCATTACTGTCTTAGATCTGATCGATAGTTGTGTGGAGTAGATCTAAGTTGATAAGTGATATATGGATGTTATATTATTCTGTATTAGATTCCCTTGATATTATCCTTGGTTGTAGACATATTTGTCCTTCAACCCCCCCATAGCTTCTTCAGGTGAGACTGCATCTGCTTCGCAGGTGTTGCCGAAAGGGCCAATAATTAGGGCTTGTTGGTGTGCTCTTGGAGCTGAACCCTGGGTCTGCCCCTGTGCCAACAAATGGTACCCTATTGAATGTCATGAAGATCCCACACTTTGGTAGACACCAGGAACTCAATGCCTGTGTCAAGTTGTTACTATCATGCTACCATGGTGGCTACCTATGGCTATACCATCGTGTCACAGTTGATCTAACATTGATCCATCGGATCACAGGACTGAGTATGCAAGGACCCAACCCACAGGAGTTTTATCCAGGAAAAGTCGTAGATCGCGCACTAGCACAAAATATCAAGGATACATACAATGATGTTGAGAAAGGGACACGAGGTTACAAGGTATATTCCATCTAGAGTGGCACAGTGCACTTAGCATGTCAACTGATAGCTGGAAAGTTAGTAAGGAAGAACCGACCTACATAGGTCATCGGATTTGTCATTGACCTCGCAGGGAAGTGTGCAGAAGGCCTACAGATGAATTGGATGAAGTACTTAGTTAACCAATTGGAACTGGACTACAGAGAAGCACAGGATTAGGGTTATGAATTTCACTTTAGCTGGCTCTTGATCTTCATCACCTTTGCTTCCTGGGAGATGCCAGACGGTGTGACCTTTCCGAATATAGAGCCATTCAAACCGCTTGTTGCAAAGTTTTCTACCCTTTGGTATTCAAGTGATATGAACAAATAGTGGCAGTCGAATGCTGTGTTTCATACATATTACCTCCAACTAAAAAGAGCCATCGAAGCTGAGCCTCGTATGACTCCAAACACCTTATAGAGGTTTCGATCCATGATGAAGTTCAATGCATATCGACACTTCATCTACATTACAATGCATGTAGATGAACATAAAGAGCAGCTCCAGTCATATTATAAACTTACATAAGAAGACCTGGAAGAGATCACTAAGGAATAGTCTACTAACCTCCTTATCCCCGCCAATCCTGTAGAGATATCTGACCTTGACAGCCCGAAGGACACTCATAAAGAACATAATACACCAGGAACTAGCAGATGGAAGAAGACTGAAGAGGTCCAAGATTTAAGTAGCACCTCGGGAAAGACTACTTCAGTATCACCTGACCGAGGGGGTGATGATGAAGTAGAAGCTGAACAAAATCTAGGCGAAGTAACACCACCCAGAGACGAGGTTGATCCCCAGAAGAAGAGGAAGGTTTCCCCCCCGAAACCTTCTTCCCAAAAGAAATCGAAAGCCACCATGACCATGTTGCAGAATGTTCTCACCTCAAATGATTTTGACTTCATCATAGCATCCCTGAACGATGCTTCGCTGGAAATAACAGAGAAACAAGAAGCCAAGCAGGAAGAAATGTATGATAGAATTTAAGTCAAAATCTAAGGGGTACAGCAGGCCCTTCAGTCCAGTCACACAGTCTCCACTACGCCCCTACCATCGGGAGAACTAGAGTTGGGAGATGAGCCAGCCCAACTCCACCGATAAGCTGATATAGTCGAAGCTCGCCTTCGACGAGCACAAGAAGAAACAGAACAAGCCACCCAGGCCTTGAAGCACGTGCAAGGCGTACTTGTAGAACAACGTAGTGCTACAGAAGAGGAAAAGATTTCTCTCCAACATAAGTTCGACGAAGAAAAAGAACAGATGCAACAAGGAAAAGAACAGTTGCTCATGGAGCAACTCGAAGTAAAAGAAGCGGTCAGCAAAGCACTTCGCTATGTGAAAGTCATAGAAATAAAGGCAGAGGACCAACTCCCACATCAAGTAGAGTATTTCGCAGAAGCCATCTAGTAGCTACAACAACGCATAGCAGACTTAGAGCTCCAAACAGTGCCCGAGACTCTGCGGGATGTAAGGGACCAAAGAGAAGCAACTGCCCAAAGCGTAGTTGAGAGACTAAAATCCCTTTCCATGGAATGTAAGTAGCTGAGTAATCGCAATGCCCAGACGTATGAGTAACTCACCGAGAACCGAGAATTGCAGGCACTGGAATCACAGCTCTAGGAAGCAAAGTAGCATGCAAAGACAATACAGGCGTAGTTGAAGCCCCTGTCAGTTGTGGAAAGTATGAAGCGATCCCAAGAGCAATGCACCGCCCAGCAGCAGATCCACACTATCCAAAGTATATTTATGGAAGTAACGTAGAGACTCCAACCTGTATAAGATAAGGCTTACCAATTTTTCAAATAATTTGAATGCAGAGGAGAAGAACTGGAACAGGTTGTCACTATAGCTGAACAGTGCCTAGAGGGACCTGTCAACGATGCAGTCATACAAGAGTTCACTGAATAGGAGGTTGTGGCACAGTAACAAGTCCAAGCAACTCAGGCCAAGCTCGAGGCTTTTGAAGCAAAACTACTCAGACCAGAGCGACTCAGGACAAGTCAAAGGTGAGTGTTGGGGGCATGTTGGCCCTTGACCAAGTTTTGTGGATTCTTGGTCATGATTGACCTATTTTGGGACTTCGACAGGCTATCGAAAGAGGAGCGCAAGATGAAGCATATATCGCGGGATCTCGGCCCCCTTTTTAGGGATTTTTGGGTTTTGGGATTATGTAACGAGTATGGGAATGTCGGCCCATGGGTTTATCCATGCTTAGGCCCACTTTTGTAATGTATATATAGAATACTAGGTGATGTAATATGTGGTGAAAGTGGTAAGAAGTGTTAAGTGCTAGAGATCTGATCTGTGTGATCAAGGGATCGTAAGAGTGCTAAATTCTAAGTACATGCTTTGTGCATACTGTGTGAGACTTGCAGAGCTACATGCAAGTAATTGTAAGAAGGCTTGGTGATGTACCCTAGCTCAAAGAAGGAGGATCTAGCGGAGTGCGCACATATTCCCTGTCTTCTGTGAAGTAGGATTTTGATGCTATGTGCCTGTAAGAAGCTTGGCCAAGATAATAAAGAAGAAGAGTTGGTGGACATAGCTCTAGGGTGGGGGTGAACCACGTACATGTTGTGTTGCTATGCGTTGTGGGATGTATTGATGTGTTTATGTCTTTACTTGCTTAATGATTTGATATAGATAGATAGATATGTTTATGCTTTGTGCTAACGATGTATATGGATGTTAGATCTGACCTATGGGAATGTGTTTAAGTGCTTGAATCTGCCAGATCTGATCTATGTTATTATGATAAGTGCTTAGATACTTTAATTATGAGTGGATGCTGCGATGCTCTGTTTTATTTGTGGAGTAGATAGTGGTTAAATATTGATGAATTGTTGGTGCTAAGTGCTCTGTTAAGTATTACAATCACATATATGTGTCCCAGCTAAGGTTGCAGACACCTGAGTCCTGCAACCACCCCTGCCTCTACCTCGAGTGAGACATCATCTACTTCGCAGGTGTTGTCAAAAGCACTAGTAGTTAGGGTTTTGTTGGTGCGTTGTTGTAGCATTGAACCCTGGGTCTGCCCCTATGCCAACATATACTGACCTGCACCCCATCTGGAATGCGTGGTAATACTAAAGATACCTTGGGCTACTTGTGCAGGGATATTTGAATGGGTTGTTTCCATTTTCTCTTTGCGGCCACATGGGATGACTCGGCCTCTTATTCTCCTTCTTCCCCGCCTGACTTCGGTTGTCCTGTTATATCCTCAATCTGTACCTCTTCTATATGCATGAACCCTACCATTGGTTGTGACCTCGGCCCATCGAATTTTGTTCTTTCATTGTCGATTTCATTGCTTTGGTGGGCTACGTCGACCGAGGGTTGCTTTTGTGGGTTTTATGACACAAAAGGATTTTGTTACCCCGCACTTCTCTATGGGTCAATGTCCATCTTGACTGGCACAAGAGTGTACCCCTCCTCTTCCACAAGTGTAGCACTCATTGGTTCATCATGTGGCAAAGGAATAGCATCGACATCAATGACTCCCTCCAGCTGTGTGGGCACCTATTCTTCCCCTGCGTTTTCTTATGGTGACCTGTTGTCGCTTCGGGTTTTTCTTGCTACTTTGGTGGGTGTGTCGAATCTTGGTGGTTCCATTCTGTGTAAATCTTTGCACTGGTGCAAAAATTCGAATGCTAAAGTATTCAGAATCGCATGTTCATCGCTCATCCTCGTTCTTCTTAACTCTATGTATGTTCAAATCCATAATGAGGGTTGTTTTTCCTGCTTCTTGGTTGTATAAGCGGTGTCATAAATGCCACAAATATTCTTGGGGATGATTCCTTTATTGTCGTAAATGTTCTGAAGCTTCTTCGAGACTTTTTGTTAACTTTCATAAATGGTCGGTTCATGCCCTATCTTTTTAGTGAACGGTTTTTTCTTTTCTGACCATTCACCCTTTTTTCTGTGCACCACGAATTTTTGGTGCACTGCAAATTTCCACTGTGGTTCATGCTTAGCGCACTGTGTTTGCCTTTTGTCTGTTATATCATGCGCATGGTAACTTTAATTCTTTGTCGCATTATTTTTTATGTCTATTGCACACTACTTTGTCTACTTTTTTGTCATTCAACCAACTTCCTATATGTTTTTTAATTTTCCTTCTTTTTTCTATTGTTTATGTCTTTTTTCATCATTTCATTTTTGTAATTTTTATTTTTTACACTATACACAATGTTTCTTTGTTGCACTAAAACTACTGAGAGTTAGTAGGTCGACTGTCCCTATACAGTTTCAGTCGACTACCATTCACCAGACCCTCTATTTATTTTCCTGCCAAGTCCCTTAGCTGCACAGATCCTCCATATGTGACATACTTTACTTCGTATGGCCCTAGCCAATGCATTATAAACTTCCCTGGGTGTTGCAAATATTTACTATCATATAGGAGAACTAGATCTCCCTCCTTAAAGATCTTCTTTTGTATGTGTCTGTCATGCCAAGCTTTGTCCATTACTTTTTTTACTTCTTGGTGGAATCCTGCTAGAATCATGTCTTCTTCAAGCTCCATAAGTTGACTTAACATTTCTTGTATTGTGCCTCTTTTCGTCATATTTGTGATTGTTTCAACATGTAGACTAGGTACCAAAAATTCTAATGGCACCACTACTTCTTTTCCATACACCAATCTGGATGGTGTATGTCCTGTCAACTTCTTGCATGTAGTCATGTATGCTCATAAGAGTGCCGATATTTTTCAACCCCAATCATCTCTATTAACATTACAAATCTTTGTCAAGGAATTTTCCAAAATCTTGTGGAAAGCTTCCACTGCCCCATTAGCCTGAGGATGATATGATGTGCTCTTCTGGTGATAGACTTCAAATTCCTCATTCATATATTGGATGGTAATATTAATAAAATGTGTGCCTTGGTCACTCATAAAAATCCTAGGAAATCTAAACCTTGTAATCACCTTCTCAAATAAGAAGTGTGTTGTTGTCTCTACGTTACAATCCTTGACTGGTGTTGCTTATTCTCATCTAGTTAAATACTTTGTCGCAGTAATGATGTGCCTTGCTCCTGACCTTCTTGTTGGTGTATTAATAGGTCCTGCAAAATATTTTTCCCACTTTTCAAATACTTGAAGAGTTACTTGGGGTCTTAGGGGCATCTCATCCCTCTTGTTGGGTTTACTAACTCTCTGACAGACATCAAAGTTCTGAAAATATTCCTTTGCATCCTTATGCATTGTTGGCCACCATATCCTACGTGCAATACACTCTACATGGTAGCCTTTCCTGCATAATGTTCACTAGTGATACCTTCATGAGCTTCTGCTGGAACCATAGGTCTTTCATGCTCCATCACACACCTTCTCAATATCTTTTTTGCTCCCAACTTGTATAACTGACCTGCAATCAATTGATAGTTTACAGCTCTGACTACCACGTTTTTCTTCTGCATGGTACTAAACTCCTTTGTCATGACTCTTGTATGTAATAATTCAATGATATCATCCAAGTACTCATCTGCTATCTGTATCAAAAATAGCTGTCCATCAAGGAAGTTGTCTTCTAAGTTAGCTGGTTCTTCTCCATTGGGTATCCTTTATAAGTGGTATATTCCTCCATTCCTCTTCCCTGGTTTAACTATTATCTCAAAATCAAACTCCTGAAACAACAATAGCCATCTACATATCCTCCCCCCCAACACTGGTTTCTTGACTAGATATCTGAGGGTAGAATGATTTGTGAACATTTTGAAGTGCTTTCCCAATAAGTAGTGTCTGAATTTCTATAGTATATACACCATGGCTAGACCTTCTCTTTCTGTTGTGTTGTAATTGTGCTCTGAGTCTAATAACTTCCTATTTGCAAAGGCTATAGGGTGATCTATATCACCTGCTCCTGGCTGCGCCAGAATTGCTCCAAGTGTTATTTTATGCATCTACATGTACATGAAATGTTTTTTACCAATATGGACACACTAAAATAGGTGTTTTCACCATCTTCTCCTTCAAGGTATCCAATCCCTTCTAGAAATCCTCGTCCCACTAAAATTTGGTATCCTTCTTTAACAGTGTTTCCATCGGTGTAGTAATATGTGCATACCCCTTGATGAACTTCTTGTAGTACCTTATATGTCCAAGTGTGGCCCTTAATTGGTGCACTAACTTTGGTGGTGGTAAGTTTACAGTTATTGCAATCTTAGCAGGGTCAACTAGTAAACCCTATCTACATACCACATGTCCTAAGAGTATCCCAAAAGGTGCACTAAAAATACATTTCTTGATGTTCAATGAGATCTGACACTGCCTACATATTTCCAACATCAATCTTAGTACTTCTACATGGTCTTTCAATAGACTAAAAACAGTGCAATCATCCAAATATACTTCTAATAACTTATGTATGAAATATTTAAACGCATCTACTACCACCCTTGAAAAGATAGCTAGTGTATTCTTCAGTCCAAAGGGAATAAATGTATACTGATAGGATCCCCATTCTATAGAAAATGTAGTCTTATGCCTATATTATCGAGCTATTTTAATGTGATGATAACTTGAGAATCCATTTGTAAAGGAACATGCTTCCTGGCCTCCCACATTCCCTAAAACCTCATATGTAAAAGGGGTAGGGAAAGGATCATGCAAGAAAGCATCATTCAGTTTCCTGATATATACACAAATTCTTATTCATCCTTGTTTCTTTTCTTAGACCACCATGGGACTGATCCATTCAGATTCCTCCACTGGATCTATGCTACCAGCTTCTAACATTCTATCCAGTTCTGCTTTTAATTTTTTCTTATAAACTAGATTCATCCTGTAAGGTCTATGTCTGAGAGGTCTAGCATCTAGTTTCAGTGGTATCTTCATCTCTCCCATATCACCTGCTATTCCTTTCATCTCTTTAAAATTTGTTGGAAATAGGTCATTGTATTCGCATAGTAGTTTTGTTATCTTCTCTAGTGTATGGTCATCCTAATAGTCTTCAATACTTGCCATTTTATGGTTTTATTTTATCCCAATGTTGATTTTCTTGACCTTAATTGGTGCTGCAAATGTTTTTTATTCCAATGATGGACCTTCCACCTCACTTTCTCCTTCAATATCTGTTATCTGGATGTTGTGCAGATCTTCTTCTTGAGGTGTCTCCTCTACGACATGATAGCAAGAGAGTAAGTCATTTACTGTCTATCTATTCTTCTATTGATATTTTGTTATAATTTCCACCTCAAGTTCCTGAGATAATATTATTCCTTGTATCATCTTCAGGGATGAATTGATCACGAGGTTCTCATGCTCAAATGATAAAGTTATCACAAAATTATGTTGTAACATTGTCTAGTCTGTAGTTCCTCTGCGCAGTTCCTGTTCTATGTACCAGGTCCCTGGTATTCCCTCCAATGTATGAACAAAGTAATGAGGCCATTTTTCTGGTGGTGTTAGCCTCCACTGAGTTATGCATTTCTCTATGTGCTCTACTAGTCTTCCACGCCCATCGAATTTAAGCAATGTATTGTTCCATTGTTCTACGCCAAATCTAATGCCCAGTAACCTTTTACACTAATACCAATCCTCTATGTGTTCCTTATGTGTGCCCCATCATCATGCAGGTGTTTCCTTTAGTGAAATATTCAGTGCTAACAACCTATGATTTTCCAAGACTACTTCTTCATAATTTGTCAAAAATTCTGCTATGTTGTTCAAAACATGAAAAGTGGGAGGTTCCCTTACCTTACCTCTATATTTGCATGGTGTATTATATTGGGGAATCTGGTTATACTACATGTTATTATATGGCCGCTACACATTGTTATACTGTGGCTATGTAGGATTGAATTTTGGTTGCACATTGTTGAACTGCAGTGCGGATTTCCCTTTCATCATCTCTGTTTGCACCCTGTATGTGTCTGAAGTTCTCTCTCGCATCAATTCTAGTGTTCTACAATCCTTGTCATCGTGACCCACTGATTTAAAAAAATTGCAGTAAGAACTTTTTAGCACTGTCTTATACTTCTACATCATTGGACAATGATATGAATCATGCCCGTGTGTCTTACAAATTTCACACCATGGTTCTCCTATAGGCAAGGGGTTTGGCACCCCTGCTACCAAGTACTATGCAACGAGTGGACATTCATTCTTATGATGTCCTTCTTCCCTGCATAACGTGCACCATACAACTTCTCTCTTCTCCTTCCCCTTATTCTGGTTCAAATTAAAGGTTGGGTTCTTCAGGTCCTCTTTGAGCTCTTCTATTGTTGGATCTGTCTGTTGGTACTAGTTTTATTCCAATTGCAGGGCTGCTTGCAGAGCCTCTGCTTGAGTTTGGAACTTTTGTTGTCTCAAGGGATACTTCAAGTGTGGTAATAGTGAGTTCACAAATAATTGTCTATGTTGCATGTCAGTAATAGAGTAATTCAACTTACCTTTTAAACGTTTAAACCTTTGATCAATATCCCGGACAGACTCACCTGGTTTCTTCCTAATCTCAATCATTTCGTTCATGTACTGGTCTTGTGAACTTGGCTTCTGAAATTCATTTATCAATACCTTTTTTACATCTGCGACAGACTTTGGAGCTCTTGTTCCTTGTTGATTGTTTACATCAAGGCTCTTGTACCAATCTAGTGCGTGGTCTCTGAATGTTATGGCTAAATACGCTACTTTTGTATCCTCATCCGTGATCTTCTTTTCCTCCCAAATATTTTCACAGATGAATAAATGCTTCTCAGGGTCCTCTGATGCCTCACCCTGAAACTCTGGTAATATGATAGTGGGATCTACTCTCGCCATTTTGAAACTTGTTGAACTACTGTTATAGAAATATTTGTCTCACCCTATGCAAATCTACTCAGAAGGCCTTTTTCCATTTACCTATGTATACTTGAAGTCCCTTTTTGCAAATCCCATAGCTAAAAACAATATTTTTCCACATATATGTGCCCTAACTATTATACAACATGTGTATATGCATATTGCACCATTACAGCCTGTGTACATCGGGTTTTGTGCCCAAAATTAAAAAATAGTGTCAGAGTTCCATGTCACATCATGAGATCCATGATCCTTGACCTTCCATATACTGGAAACATTCTGACTCGGCCCTTCAATTCCACTTGAAGGCTATAAATGAGCCATATCCAAGCCGTGGAAAAGAGGAGAAGAATTCAACTTTGAGAGCAAAGTTACTTTGGAGGAATTATTCACTTCATATTGAATCTGCATCCCTTTGTCCTTTTAAGTCTGAACACATTGTTTATCCCCCAAGCTCTTCCCTACTTGATTAAGAACCTCATTTTCTCTCTGATATGAGCTTTCCTTTGGTGGAGGATTTAAGTGGTGGAGGCCCAACTGGAAGGGACTTAGTTTCTCGGTTCCGAACCATGCCGACACAGAGGTTTGTAATTCATTCACTTCTATTGATTACATTTTAATAGAAATACTCTTTTCTCATCCAACTAATATCTTGCAAATATTTGAATTGTTATTCCATGGGAATATTTGTTATGAATGTTGATGGATTATGTTATTGAATGTTCTAAATTTATATATTATCACCATATGCTTTCATTTCTTGGTTGTTGAGGACAAGTTGCAGGTGTATTGCTTTGAGTCAAGTGATCAACGGTGGACTTCATCAAACGTCTGGACAAGGTAGGCTCTTTATATTGTCTTGTTAGCATATTTGTTTATATAGAATACATGGGATTAGAGTTGATTTCTACAGTCATTTCCGTCTGTTGTGGTTTATCCCTTGCCATAGAGAGATTTTCCTCGTAACAACTACCACTTCCACACGGTGTAGATAGTTGATTACTACTTCCTGAATTTGTACCCCCAATTGATTTTCCACTATTGGACCCTTGACCTGGTTCACCTCTTCTACTAAAAATTGGTTGTCTAAAATCTTGTGTTCCTTCAGGTGTATTAGTTGCACATGGGGTTGTAGCTTCCACACTAACTGTAATCTAGACTGGAGTTTTGCCTTTTGTTCCTGAACCTAGACCTCTAGCTTTCCTTTTTTATGTAGCACACAGAATTTCCTCAATATTCTCCACATCCCGGAGATCCTCTACCTCTTCTTCATCTCTCTCCAAGCCCTCTCTGTCAGCTATGGCCCTATTTTTGTTATTCATCTTATACTGGTAAGGTCTATCGTTGTGCTTCTTTCCATATTTTTGCATTATCTCCTTTATTTGGTCTTCCTCCATCATGATCGGGTCCATTGCCTCCTTTTGTTTCCCCTTATCCCGATTCCTTTACATATCTCAGACCTCTTTCAGTGCTTCCCCCCCTTCCCCATGCATGCAGGGAAGTTTAGTTGTCTGATTCCATGGTCGTCACACCTTTTTCATATTATAAAATCTTGATAGAAGTATATAGTGATCTTATGTACCTACCTCAAAACTACAAAATTCCAACCCTTTCTTCATCAAAATTACATCATATATAGGCTCTCCATGCTTACTAGTCTAAGAAGGTCGAATTAGATGTAGTTACATTGGATTCCCTTATCTTTAGGAGTTGGTTACAGCATGATAAAACAAAAAATATACCTAACTCCTAATTTCGGGATCTTGTCTGACACATTAAACGTTTCCAAAACATGTCATGTAGGCTCGAACTGATGATGGAGCACATGTCCCTAAGATCCTCCTAAATTTCTTAAATACGTTTATCCCACCTGGCACTTGAACGAATCATTAATCTTGTTGATTGTGTAGTTTCACAATGAACTGGAAAATACGTTGCAAAATCTATGTTTGTAGAATTTGCGCAAATTCAATGTCATCATGCCTGTGTGTCTCCTCATTTTATTCCTTACTAAAGATCGCATCTTGTGCATATCTATTACCAGTTGATAAAAATCCTAACCTTCTAGCAGCTCTCATGTCTCCAGTTTTTTAAACAACACAACTAACCCTTCTTGTTCAGAGAAACTATTGTGTAATGACCAAGAAATTGGTGGTACCTTGCCACGGTTTTGGCCATATTTCCAGCATAATAAATAAAAAAATACTTTCCACTGATACAATATAATCCAAGGCTGCTTTTTAAAGAGGAATGATTTAAAAATGGTTGAAGTTCCTCTGGACTTGCAATTTTCTCTTTAAACACTAAATTTGGAAATCGATATAGCGCTGCAAAACTGCTAAAATCTTGTGTTAGCATTTGAAACTTGCACCAAGAGTCCGAGATCTACTACACTTGGAATTTAGCCACCATCTACGCTATTTTCATTCGATTGCAGGAACTTGGCGATAACTTATGGAAATATGATAGGTTGAGGTTCAATCTTTGGTTACTCAACATTATTGTGGTGTCTGGATTGGCACTTTGTCTATATGAATCGACACCTCAAGCACTTTAGTTTGTGTACATGGGATATATCCCATATGTAGAATGCAAACACATTTCATGTTTTTAAATGCACAAACATTTTAATAAATGTTTGACATGTACTGCACCGCCCCTTGTGGTCTCTCATCCTCATGGCTTGTGACTTGGCACTTGACGGGTTTGTATGTGTTGTCGGTACTTGATGATTTGGCATATGGAAAAGGATTGAATTTGTATCCCGATGAGAATTGGAGATTGGGGTTGGGCCCAATAATTTTTCTAAATAAAACTCATAAAATTGCTTTCGAATGTTGTTGGCAGCAGGTCGAAGTGGAAAGAAATATGATCGTGGGGAAAGAAAGCATGCGGAAGGAAAGTGTTAAGCCCTAATATTATCCCATTATTCCTTAATTGGGGAATATTATATTAGTAATTTTATTTTATTTATGTCGGCTTTAGGCCATTAGTTGTAATTATACCTCCTAGTCTCCTATATATACCAAGGAGACATTTTCATTTT
>JZKD02S0522649.1:40611-53578 GCA_000966675.3 Picea glauca
ATTTTATTTATGTCGGCTTTAGGCCATTAGTTGTAATTATACCTCCTAGTCTCCTATATATACCAAGGAGACATTTTCATTTTGAATCATCTTTTACTTGAACATTTAAGTGGGTAAAAGGATGTTTCCCCGTCGAAGAGGCTTATTATCTGAAATTATCTCTTTTTCAAGGCGTTGAGTACTTTTCCTGAGGTTTTTCTATGCTATATTGATGTTTGGTTCTTAACAGGAAGCAACAACTAGAAGGAAACACAACACGTGCACATGCAAGAAAGCGTGCACAAGGAAAGCGACAACTGGAAGGAAGAACAACACGTGTGCATGCAGAGGAAGACCTAACGTCGGTAGGGTTAGAGTTTTGGTAATGTATTGTAATGGATGAAGAGCCAAAGATGTATAAATATTGATACTGAGGTATTATAGAAGGTTCACAGATTTTGTAGTTGTTCCGATTTTGTATTGTTCGGGTTTTTGTATTGTTCAGCATATAATCAATTCAGTTCTTGATTATTATAGTTACGCATGAGTGGATGTGATATGTAATGTTTTTCTGTATGAGCTATTTTGTAAGTTGTTGAGCTAGAGGAGATGAGAGAAGCTACATCTTGAGGATTAGATTGCAGGTTAAAGAGCCCAATACGATCTAGTTTGCCTCATATAGATCTTACGCATCTAAGGAGAATTGTAAGTACGCGATGTTGTAGTGACAAAACGACTATAATAAAAGAGCCAAGAGCCAAATATTTGTGGATGTAGCCCAAGAGGGGGTGAACCAAAGTAACATCTGTGTAATGTGATGAATGCATGTTTATCTTTATCATCTTTTCAATAGTTATTTCTATATGAATGAATGAGTTATTATATTCCTACATTAATCATGAATAATGGTATACTGCATTAATAAGTTACAGTAGCACTCTGTTTGCACAGTTATCAGTGGCTATAATCCCTGCTTATTCGCAAATAACAATACATCGCATTTACAATTATAATAATGGTTCAATGGTTGAGCTCTCATATCTCATACTCAATCCTAGGTTGTAAACACTTGAGTCTTAAAGCCACCCATTAAAGTTATCTTGGGTGAGACTGCATAGAGAATTATGTGTGTTATGTTGCCTTCTGGTTTACCAGGAGGGCCGATAGTTTTATAGGCTTTGTTGGAAACCCAAAAGACATGAACCCTGGGTCAATAACTCAGACGGTATAGAAGAATAGTAACCAACAAATGTTATCCCTAACATTAAAGGCCGATATATTTATTTTAAAATTAATCAAGCCCAAGAATTTGAAAATGACCCAAGAGTTTACTAAAAACCAAAATTTTGAAGCTCCAAATTCAAAACCTCTAGCCGATTCCTCACTGTGAAGAAAATATCATACTTTAGAAAAATTACATGCACAACTTAGATTTGACCAAATTTGACAATGCAAATTCCTGTGCTAACAGGTTCCTACAAGGAGTTTGCTCGGGAAAAGGGAATTAAGAACAAGGGAAAAGAGAAACATGTAGCTATAGTAAAGAAGGAAGAAGCAAATCTCACATGTACTCATTGAAAGAAAAGAAGACATGATGAAGAACATTGTTGGAAGTTGCATCCTGAATTAAGGCCTAAAAAGTATGGAGGAAAAGGAAAGAAAAAGGAGGATGTCACAGTCCAACCCGATTCGGGATCTGAATCAAGTGACGAGACACAAATTAGAGTTGTAGGTGTTGTGAATGAAAGCAAGAATGTGTCTATGATTTCTACAAAAGCAAGTGAAGGATATGATAATGAAATAGTCAAGTTATCTCCTAGTCATGAAGTGTTTCAAAATTTTCCAAAGTTCCCACATGAAGGTCCATTACATGTAGGTGGCAGGGATTTTGTCAGGGAGCATAGGAATGTTGTTAATTCATTGTCAATAGCATCTATATGTTCGCTACTACTGTTAAGATATTGTGCATGACTAGTAGTGGAAAATATGAATGTAGATAGATGTCTAAGCTCAAGAATGATTTATTATGTTACCAACATTATTTCAGCCATCATCCTTGTTATTCAGTTGATTGTAATGAGCTAAGTGGTCTAGACATGGGAAAGATACACAATTCAAGTGGGGAGGCATCTCCCTCATTTTGTGTAAACCTTTTGGAGGTACAAAATCTTCCTAGTGGGGAGGAATGATCCAGGAAGATCCAGGAACTCTCACATAGGTCTAGGAGGATCTGGAATGCTCACAGGGATCCAGAATGGGTCAAAATTGCTCAAAATTTGATCATCTCAAAAGTTATAGAACTTTTCATCAATACAAATATCTCGTCATCATATTTCGAATGGTGAAAACAACATGTCAAACAGAGTTTGTATTCAAAATTTATGGCTGGTCAAAGTTCAGGTCAAACAAGGAAAAAGTCAACCCTGAAGAGACACGTGGCAGACTCTGAGAGAGACACATGGTAGGATCCCAGGTTGACAATTGGTAGCTCTAGATATTGACAACTGGCACCATATAGGTGACATGGCACATGATTGTTGGCAGATAGTACCTCCAGGTGACTCAGTTACATGATGACAAGTGGTAGATATGGTACAATCACAATTAAACATTTGACACATAAGTAGACCAACTGGGTCTTAACATGTGGCAATCCTTCATTGGATTATATTGGATTGGTTATTATTGTCGTTTATATGTATATTATATATATATATATATATATATTATATTTTTTTCCCAGAGAAAAAAACTTTTATATTCATATGAGAATATACATGTTGTAGTCTGCCTTTGTAGGCTTTCTTCAGAAACTATACAACCTATGCATCTAATCTACTTCAAAACAATCCTTTATAGGATTTTTCAAAAACTATACATCCTATTCAAACTTAACATAAACATATACAACCGTACATGTCCAAAAAAGGAAAGTCTTCTTCAGAGATGAAGCTCCATTGCTTCGGTTTCTGTTCCTTCAAAGAACTCATAAAAACCGAAGGCTCCTTTTTGCAAATGCAAATATTCCTTTGATATTTAATATGCCTTTGCATTAAGTTCCCTAATAATGTGTTGGAAGGATAGTCATTCAAAATTTATGAAGGTAAGCTTGATGTCTCTTAGCAAGGAGGCCAAACTAGAATTTTGAATATTATTGTTACCCCTCACCCAGTCGATCACCAATTTGGAGTCACCAAAAAATTGAAGCTTTGACAAGTTTTTTTCCTTTGCATTTTCCAGGAGGGTCTAGAGGGATATAAGTTCTTCTCTATTATTTTTTCCTCCCCCTAGCACATATTTGATGTGAATAAAGTGGTTGTGATTGATAAAAAGAACCACCTCCACTCTGCATGAAGGAGGGTGTCCTTGACTGACCCCGTCAAATTATCCCCAAGGGATGGTGTAATCAATGGGAGGAGGGGTTACAATCCAATACTGACTTTCCCTTAATTCTTCCTCGAAATCTTCTGCCTGACTAAGCAATATTGTTGAAGAGACCTCAGGAGGAACATACTTATCTTTAAAAACAAATTTATTTTGGGCCGGCCAGATGTTCGAAATCATGATACCAAGGAGGCATGCGTATAAGTATATCAATCTGTCTTGGATCCAATATCTGAAGCAGTATTCGATGGATCCCTGGTTCCAATTATCCTTGGCTTTTAGTTGTTATTTTATTAACTGCGCAACCTTTCCTACATAGGAACATGAGACAAAGAGATGAGTAATAGTTTCTTGATTTTTTTTACAAAGAGGACATTTGTTGGGTCCACACCATCCTCTTCTAAGGAAATTATCCTAGGTCATCAATTTGTTTTTCATTGCAATCCCAAGGGTTAATATACATCTAGGAGGATATTTGAGTTTCCAAAGGGGTTTCCACCACCATTTTAGAGGGGTCACAATGTTATCTTCTAACCAGGATTTGTAACCCAATTTGACAGAGGACCCATTCTGTGGATTTTTTGACCAGTAGAGAGTGTCTTCAGAGTCTCTATCCAAAGAGATCAAATTTTTACATAAAGGAGAGATGTAGGAGTTCCACTTATCTTTCATAGCTTCAGGGAGATCAAGATATTTTATGTTCTTCCATCCAAGATGCCCTCAAATCTGGGTAAAGCTAGTGTTCACAACTCCCAAGAAAAGAAGGTTTTTATCCTTGAGTAATTGCAGGAGGGGAGGAGAAATATTATAATTGTTTCTCTCTCCCAACCATGGGTCTTCTCCTAATATTACCTTTTCCCCATTTTCGATATGCCAAACAGTCCAATTTCCAACTAGGGGGAAGGATACCATAAGATCTTTCCACACAATTGAGCCTTTGGAGGATTTCGTAGGCTCTCGAAACCAATCAGAAATAGATAGGTTGGAAAAATATTTATAGTTCATAACTCTTACCCAAAGAGAGTTCCTGAGGGTTAGTCTCCAAGGATTCATTCCCACTAGTGCTCAATCAAAAAGACGAATGTTCTTTAAACCCCATCTGCCCATTTCTTTTGGGGCAGCGATTGAATTCCAATTGGCAAGATGAGTACCTCCAAGAGAGTTCTGACCTGCCCATAAAAAGCAAAATCTTATTTGTTGAATTTTATCTAAGACTCCTTTAGGTATTGCATCTATGGAATTCCAATACACAGGAATTCCTTCTAATACTGCTTTAAGTAACACTAGTCTTCCTTCTATGGATAGGAGTCTATTGACCCAAATGGCTATTCTGGCCTGAACTTTTATGATTAACCAACTCCAGTCTTCTTTCCTATAATTTTCTGGTTTTAGGTTGAAGCCCATATACTTTAGTCCTTTAGAGAGAGGTTTCCTTTGAGATGGAAAGATGTTTGCAAAGGAGGAGTCTTCCACTTCCGCACAGTGATAGAATTCTTTCACATTCTTGTTTCACTGCAATAGAGGTTTAAAATATTTTTAAAGGAATTCAGATTCCTCTGAGAACCGAAAAAGTTGCAGAAGGTGTCATCCACGAATAACAAATGAGTTACTGATTTGCATTCATAGACTGCAATTCCTTTCAGGAGGCCATTGCATTTGGCCTCCTTTATCAGTTGTCTTAGTGCTTCAGCGACAATCAAGAATAGAAAGGGAGAAAGGGGGCAACCCTAACGAAGTCCTATGGATGATTTGGAGAAGCAGGACAGAGCTCCATTGATAAGGATGGCAAAGGATGTGATTTGAAGCATCCCATTATATAGTTGACAACTTTCAAGCTCATGCCCATTTGGATGAGGACAGGTTCAGGAAAGTCCAGTTTACTTGGTCATACGGTTTGCAGAGATCCAGTTTAAGGATGGTTGCCTTAAGATTTCTTTTTTTGACAGAGTGGAGCACTTCTTAAGAGATGGATACCACGTTGTGGATATGTCTATTGTGTAGAAAACCAAATTGGTCTTCTCGTATGAAATCACTAAGCATCAGTCTCAGTATTCTAGAAATAATATTACATATTAATTTGTAGATAACATTGTAACTCTTCCTTCCTTTTGATATTCCCTTACCACCATCGTGATCTAGGTGGATATCCACGGCCACCCACCTCTTCCAACTGTCTCACATACAATTTTCCATTTTGGAAGTTTTTTACAGTTTTTCGAGTCCCAAACTTCTGGGGCCGTTTTGAGGCCCTAAACGACGTTTTTTTGGACTTTTGGGGGGGAAAGAGTATTTTATGGCATAGATTAACCCCCAATGGAAGTTTTACTTATCGTATAGACCTTTCTGATGAGGCATCGAATGCCCCAAACAAAGATCGTATGCAAAAGTTACGCCCCCAGGAAGTTGACGTATCAACTACCCCCATCAGGGCCTGCAAACCTTTTGGATTTTCATCTTCTAGGGTTAGAGTTTTGGATTTTATTTGTGTTAAAAAATTCTTTGGAGCCTCATTGTAACATCCATATTCTTGTGAATGAGCATAGCCATCACATCTCTTCTCAGAGATAAGCTACCACCATTCTAGCGAGTCTTTCACTTTGTATTTCTATAGTTTTGTACATTTCGCTCATTAATTTTTATATATTTTCTATATCTTTGTTATATTATTGGATATCTGATATATCTCTATACATTTATTTATTGTATCTCCACTTTCATTTTGTGCCAAAAATAATCTGGATCATATCGGAAGATCGTTTTTTAGGTAGTCATAGAAAGCCTTAAAGAATTCCAAAGTAACACCATCTGTGCCTGGGATTTTTCCATTCTAAATGGAAAACAACACGGTTCTCATTTATGATTTTGTGACCTCTTCCTCCAAGGATAAATTCATATATTTAGAAAACAAAGTGAGAAATTTACCCACTACCTCCAAAATTTCTTGAAGAGGGCAACCAGGGGGGGTTGAGAAAAGATTACTGAAGAAGTTTACTCCAATATTTGACTTGTCCTCAAAGGATGCTGCCACATTTGCTTCTTCATCTTTGATTTCCCATATTGTGTTGAGGTTTCTTCAACAATTCGCAAACTGATGAAAAAACTTGGTGTTATTGTCTCCTTCTTTCATCCAGAGAGCCTTAATTTAATGTGTCATTCTTGCTCCTTTGTCTTTAGACACAAGGCTTGTTTGTCCTCCGGTTCTATTAGTTCATATAAATTTTCACTGGAAAGGGGGATTTCCTTTAGCTTCATATAGGCCTTGGTGATAATTTCTACAGTGTCGTAAATAAATCGTTGACTCTTGGATTTTCAAAGAGGAGGCCTTTTTTTAATGGTGCTTTTCAAAGTCTTAAGATTAGCTGCAAATTACACCATGAGAAGAACATGATTCAGAGGGGATAGATTGACCCAAGTGGAGAGAACCAGATTCTTGAAATCTTCTTCTACCATCCAAGACTAGAAAAATTTAAGAGGGGAAGGAGGGGACTCATAGCCTGAAGACCAATGTAAGGAGATTGGGCGTGTTGGACACATAGATTACACTAAGAGGGGGGGGTGACCAGTGTAGGGATCCGTTTTTAAAAACTTCCCTCTTTCACAAAACTCATTAGTTAGCAATCACCACTCACTCATTACTTATTGTTTTCATTTATAATCAGTTAAATGTGAACATATATCAGCAATACATCATAAAGAAATCATCACCACAAGGAACGCAAAGAACACAAGATGTATATACAATTTTCTTTTTATTACAGACTACAATCCTTGGGTTTATCATCAACAAATGAATAGAGTACAACTCTATAAGAGCACCAGCTCTATAATGCAAGACTCGGCTTACACCCTCAACACCAACTGAGATGAGGCAACAATCCTCAACAGATATCAATATGTCACAGGTATGCGACCTGTCGGTAGTGCAACACTATCCATCTAGGTTAGTTTCACTAACAAATTCATTGATCTTCATCTCATTATTCCATAATTAAGCATGGGTTCTCCAACCATACTTCAAGTATAACTCAACCATAAAGTGTCTTCCCATGAGGGATTTCACCATAAGGGGACCACTTTGGAGCTCATCCATTTGTACACTTTATTAACCATGATAAGACAATAATGATTCGTCATTACATCAATCAAACTATGCATCATATCAAAGAAATCACATCGATCCATATTCATCTCTTCATCATGTAATAATGACAACTCATTGATCCATCTTCATCTATGCATCATATCAATGACAACTCATTGATCCATATTCATCTATGCATGACATCATATGCCTATGATTTCACTTGACATCTATCTATTCTCATCAAGGACAATACATATTACATTCGACATCAATCATCACTCAATCAATCATTTGGCATCAATCAATCACTTGACATCAATCAATAAAACCTTTGGCATCAATGACAACATGATCAAACAATCTCCCCCTTTGGCATTGATGGCAATACCAACATTGATGTCAACACCAATCATTGATGTCAACATGTAGACAAGGCATGTTCTACATCAATAGTCATCAATCACATCAATGTGTCTATCTCTCCCCCTTGGACATCAATGGAAAAGGTTCATTCTCCTCTTGGGGTTGCTCCCCCTGCTTGAACTCTCCTTGGGGCTGCTCCCCCTGTCTAAATGCTTTTGATCTTCCTATGAATAATCTCTCCCCTTTTGAACAAGGGATATCACTATGATGTAATGTTGAATATACATCACTCATACTCCCCCTGTGACCATTTCTCCCCCTGGAACTATGCCTCTGTGCTCTTTCTTCAAGAATAAGGATCTTTCCTCCTAGAATCATGGGAAGAAGAATGAATCCCCCTATGGGTATGTCTCCCCCTATATTCTCTACAATATGAACACATGCTTCTGCTGCAAATGCTACTGCTCAAACGGATCATAGATCAACTTCTCTTTCTATGATGATCCTTGGACCTATCCATGAATCAAACTCATGCCATAGAAAACATCGTGAAGCAAAGGATATGTCAAAAATGAAATAGAGAATCATGAACAAAATATCAACCAAGCACATCATGTACCAAAATGTGTGCTCATCATGCACAACGCCCATTTACATCAACCATGTACATCAACACCATACAATGTGCCAAAAGATATCATCCATGGAGTGTATCAACCATATGCCTCTACCAACATGTCAACCATGTGCCACAAACAACTGTCATATCACTCATGATATGATTCTATCATGAACCAAGTGCCATAGCCATATTTCTCAATCAATCAAGTGTCTCAACTAGATCATCCAATGTATCATGTACCAAAGTATATCAAGTGTCAGACCCTATAACACAAAGTTATACCATCACATCAAGTTGCAACCCATGTGCATAACCTTTTTCCCAAGGATTTACCACATATACGTGGCATGTTGCACAGACAGCTCACGTATGTACATGACCTATTCAAGGTCAGCTTGCGTATGTATTCGACTGTTACCACTATCACCCATGTATGCTTCAGTAGATGACACACTTGAGCTTCTCTTAAGGCTTCCATTCTGCTATGGTTGTTCAGTCTTCTTGACCCACTTCTGAAGGTGTCCCTGCTTCTCATAACTTGAGCTACGAGCTTCCATATTTTCAAATATGTCCCCCTTCCTTACCTCATTCCTTCTTCTAGTCATGCTATATGAAGTCCTCATCATGGAATTTCTTCTTGTGTTCCAGCAATCATGGGATTTGTGGCCAAATCCACTATAGTTGTAGCATCTCATGGTGTGACAGTGAACAGTAATGTGTCCTACTTGACCACATCTCCAACATCTTATGGTGTTGTGAAGTCTTCCAATGTCTCTCCTTGCATAATATTTTCATTCCAAAGCTTTGTGACCATATTTATTACATGAATAACATTGACCATGAAAAATACTTTCATACCTTTGCTTTGGTGTCCATCTTCTTTGAGGTGTAAGGATGGATTCTCGATGTCTTCCTTGCTTTGTTCCTTTGAAACTTTCCTTCCCTTGTGTAGATGGTTGACTTGCAACATTGTCTTCATCCTTTGAGAGTGAGGAACTTACCTCATGCTTCTTTGAGGTGATTGCTTCAACATGTGTATCTTCTCTCTTGTATCCAAGACCTGATTTATCATTTGGTGATCTTTGACTTTCCAAGATCTCATTCAAGATTTGTGGGCTATTCAAGAATTTTTTTGACTTCTCTACTTTCTTTCTAAGATCAACAACTTCAGCTTCTAACTTATGACATGACTCTTCCTTTTCATTAACTTGATTCTTCAATAGTTCCTCTACCCTTTTGGCTTCTTCAATTTGGGTCTTGAGATGGAMAATAATTTCAAGACTTTTGCTAATCTCATCATCTACCTTCTTATCTTMTTTTTCATTCTTTAGTCTTGTGATCTCTTCTTCCTTTTCTTCTAATTGAGTCTTATTACTCTCTTCTTGTTCTTTGAGCATTTCCTTTAACTTCAAGATGTGCCTTTGACTCTTCTTAAGAAACTTTTTAGTGTTATCAGAAAGATAGCTATAGTCTATATAGTAATGATCCGATTTGTATTCATATAGAACTTCTTCAACTTTCTTTTGAAGTTATGATAGTTCTTCTTCTATTCTTTCCATGGGATAACTACCATCAAAATCTACCCAAACTATTTCTATATTGTCTTCTTCACTTGTAGAGAAATATTCAATGTCATCACATTTTGAATTATTGCAATCAAAGGTCTTTGAGGATTTTTTACCTTCATTTGAAATATCTTCAAGATCTTTCTTTTTTCCAACATCATCACATGATTCTTTGCCTTCATTTGAAATGTCTTCAAGATCTTCCTTTTTGCCAACATCATCACATTTAGAAATAATGCAATCAAGAGTTTTTGGAGATTCTTTACCTTTAATGATCTTGATGGAGTGATCTTCAACATTTTCCTTCTTGCTTTGATATGTCTCCTCTAGATTTAGCCATAGATCCTTGGCGGAAGTGCATTGTCCCATGCTCTCTTTGATAGGGATTGAGAGTCCACTAAGAATGGTCTTGAGAGAAAATGCATCATTCTTCTTTCCTTCCCTTTGATCTGCGAACTTTGACTTGTTCTTCAAGGAAACTGATCCACCACTGGTTGCTTTCCAAATACCCGCCCATATTTTCTTCAAATGCACTCTCATATATATTCTCCAAGTAGAATAGTTTTCCTTATCAAGGACTGGAACTTCAGCATCCATTTATGTGTCCATGGATCTTCTCCAAGCTTGTTAAGGCTTATAATGAAGTCCTTCTCTGATACCAATTGTTGGACACACTGACTACACTGAGAGGGGGGGGTTGAACAGTGTAGGGATCCTTTTTTCAAAACTTCCCTCTTTCACAAAACTCATTAGTTAGCAATCACTACTTACTCATTACTTATTATTGTCATTTATAATCAGTTAAATGTGAACATATATCAACAATACATCATCAACAAATCATCACCACAAGAAATGCAAAGAACACAAGATGTCTGTACAATTTTCTTTTTATTATGAACTACAATCCTTGGGTTTATCAGCAACAACTGAATAGAGTACAACTCTACAAGAGAACCAAATCTATAATGCAAGACTTAGCTTACACCCTCAGCACCAACTAAGATGAGGCAACAATCCTCAACAGATATCAATCTGTCACAGGTATGCGACATGTCGATAGTGCAACACACATATGTACGCTCCCTACTAGTAGTACAAATCATGTATGTATGTGGCCAGTCTGTACTATAGCCTGTGTATCACTTCTGAGAATTAGGGTTTTCTTTTCATCACACACTCAGATCCTCTACAACCTTCAATCACATTCTATTATGTCTCTCACTGTCCAATATGACCCATAACCAATCACAACACATCCAAGCTCTCCAACAACTTACCCATGCTTCTCAACCACACAATATGAATGCTACTCAATCATATATAAGCAACTAGTATACTATAGCAATCATATCAATACTGAATCATAAGAGTGCTTCTCACTCTATCAACCAACATAAACCACATCACAACAGCCATACCAAGAATGCCTTAAGCATTCACCACACAACAAGCAAGAGTATCCATTAAGACAACAATGTAACCATACTAGAGTTTCTATGGCAGATCTAAGCCCACAGAATGCAGATCTAGAACCTGCTTCAGTCTTCAATAGCCTGGCACCAGCACACACACAAGTCTTCATGACTTCATCCACTGTACGTGACCTTTCTTCATTAATCTCGTGTATCTATGTGCCCTGGCTCACTGCAGCTAGCAAATACCTCAGAAACTAGGGTTTCTTCACTTCCAAAACTTTTGTCGTCATGATCTCAGACTTACCGAAACTTTGATGCGTCCATATGATCCTCCATACACTCTCTCTCTCTTAGAAAAGATATTCAATATATGCTCAATAGATGCACTTTCACAAGATACCCTTGCCTCTTATTTATACTTCTCCAAATAGCTTCCTTAGAAGCATCTTCTAGGTCACTTAACCTACTTCTAGGTTACTTAACCCATTTCTAGGTCACTTAACCCATTTTCCTGATTTTAGGGTTAACCACTTTCCATAATTTAGAAAGTTCTCCATTACTTTATCATTTAAATAATCCTCCTCAATTTTTTCACCTCACTTTATCATTTAAATAATAATTTCTTCTTTGCAAGCTCTTTGACTTCTTTAACCTTTTGGGGATTCAAGCCTACATATGAGGTTCCTCCATATTCATAAGGCCATAACTCTCAAACCATGAGGAGTTATGTGGCATTCCACATACCACTGAAAATGGCATGACAAGCACTATCACTGGAAAAATCATTGATCTTCATCTCATTATTCCACAATTAAGCATGGGTTCTCCAACCATACTTCAAGGATAACTCAACCGTAAAGCGTCTTCCCGTGAGGTATTTCACCATAAGGGGACCACTTTTTAGTTCATCCATTTGTACACCTTATAAACAATGATAAGACAATAATGATTTATCATTACATCAATCAAACTATGCATCATATATCAAAGAAACCACATTGATCCATCTTCATCTATGCATCATGTATCAATGACAACTCATTGATCCATCTTCATCTATGCATCATATCAATGAAAACTCATTGATCCATATTCATCTATGCATGAAATCATATGATTATGATTTCACTTGGAATATATCCATTCTCATCAAGGACAATCCATATTACATTCAACATCAATCATCACTCAATCAATCCTTTGGCATCAATCAATCACTTGACATCAATCAATCAAACCTTTGGCATCAATTACAACATGATCCAATAGGGCGGTGGTCCGAAATTCCCCCCACCTCTACCACTTCTCTAAAAAATGATCCCAAATCCAGGAGGGCCTCAGAAACTAATAAGTGATCCAATATTTTTTCAACCTCCTCACCCCTAGTCCTGAAATTTCTCCAAGTGGGAGAGAACTTCATAGGTTCGATATCCACTAGATGGGAATTTTATAAAAAAGAAAAGAAAAAAGAGTGTTGCTCGTCTTCCCTAGGGTGCGCTCAAAAAACCTCCCAAAGGGATAGGGTGAAATTAAACCCCCCTCCCCACCCCCC
>JZKD02S0522649.1:97235-126086 GCA_000966675.3 Picea glauca
GGTGGGTGGACTCTGGCCGTCCAGATCGGCTCGCTACTTACCTTAATGCGCATTCACGCCCCAGCTTAAAGTTGACATCTCTTCTCCACATCTGACGATCATTATAGACCCTGAGATTCCTCGAAGGAATCTCGTCCGTTCATCGGGACTTAGCCACATGCTAACATATCGATATTATAGGTCAAGATTTATCAAGGTGAGAGCTCGACCTCTCGTCAACGGAACTCTCGAATCCCCGATTCCCGATTTCCCAAAACGGGTAATCTATCGACACGTAGCCTCCTTAAATCGGACGATCTAGATCTATCCCAGGGTTTCCACCATGGAAAGTCCCGATCTCTCGTCACCATAACTCTCGAGTTCTTGAATCCCGATTTCCTGAAATGGGTAATCTCTTGACACATAGCCTCCCGAGATCGGACAGTCCAAAACTGCTTCAGGGTTTCCACCATGGAACATCCCGATCTCTCGTCACCAGAACTCGCGAGTTCTCGATTCCCGATTTCCTGAAATGGGAAATCTCACGACACGTGGCCTCCATCATTCAGACGGTCTAGATCTATTTCGGGTCTTTCACCCCTATTCACTGGGGTTTAACCCTCGAGTATCTCCTGACAGATCCAACAACTGTCGGGTTTTTCAGCTGAGATCTAACAGCTCAGATAGGTTCCTAACTTGTGCATTCTCCCATGACTTCCTGGACGTGGAAAAATCAACGATCCAGATGTTTTCATGGACCTTGGGGATCTATGGTCCCGATTTCTTCGCTACCCACGAAGACACAAAAAAATAAAGGGGTAAGGTATTTAACACCCTACTTACTCCTACCAATCTAACGATCATGCGTGACCACAGGTTTCCCAATGGAATCTCGTCCGTCAATCAATACCTATCAGGGTTAAGGCACTTAACACTCCATCTTCTTCTTCCGATCTAATGGTCGTGAGTGACCACAGATCTCCCGATGGGATCTCATCCGTTGATTCGATACCTATCATGGTTAAGGCACTTAACACTCCATCTTCTTCTTCTGATCTGACGGTCGTGAGTGACCACCGATATCCCAACGGGATCTCGTCTATCGATTTGATACTTCATCCTTATGTTGCCATCTCGGGTTTTCAAGAGGATCGTTCCTCCTCATGTCGGGTTACTAAGGCCTTGCGCCTTCACATTCTCTTTCCCGGTTCTTGATGAGCTTTTCAAGGAGGGTATCTCTATGGGGAGGTTTTTACCCAGGGTACTATCTAAGGTAGATAAGGGTACCTTTCTCCCATGAATCAGACACGCAGTCTGAATTAGATCAGTATGCATATAAATAGTGATTTATGAAGACATAATCCATACGTAGTCTTTCCATTATAAACATGCATCTACCAGTACTGATCAAAACACCATACAGACATTCTTACTCTGAAATAATTCACCATTTCACATCTTATAAACATAAATGTCAGAATAAATATATATTTCAAGATGCCAGAGGCAAAACACTTATCAGAAATAACACCAGGGGTTATGAAACTGCTGAGAGGGGTACTCATTTCCACCCAACCGTAGGCTCAGCGACTCCCAGAGGATTTACCACTAGCCACCCCCGAGCTGAGACCACGATGCTGTGAGACTGCGTCTCCATTTACCAGTGACCAGGAGTGAAGGTTATTCTCCTTCCTCTCTGCTATCACTCACTCTACATATCACCAGAGTTATCTTCCTTCCCTCGCATCTGCCCCCAATCGCTTCTCCCCCATGCCTTATCCTCTTGCGAGGTTGCATGTGGCATGATTTCCCTCGCGCTGGTCAGGCCTGATGGCTCTACGGATGGGCGGTTCACCTCCCATCCCTCATTAATTCCCGAGGAACCATCTACCTAACAGCCTACGAGATATTTAATTCGGGGCCAGTGAGCCACTTTTGGTTCCTCGAGCCAGTGGATTCCAAATACGGTATTGATTCTCGGTGGAAGTTAACGCCACCTTTCCAGGTGCCTTCCACCACCATCGTGGTCTCTTTTTCTGCACATCCCCTCTCAGCAGTCCTGCAATATAAATTCATAATGTTATTCACATTCATCGACCTTTTCCACAAGGTCCATTCACATCACATATTCACATTTCTGAGTTTGCCACAGTTCTGGCCAGTCCAGTTAGTTTTACAAACTAGGGGAAACAAGGTGTTACAATAATAGGAAGCATATTGTCGAAAAAATATATTTCTTATCAAGTGAAAGTAGATATGGTAATGTTGGTGGAGCCATAGATTAGTAAGCCAAATGGAACAACAATCATCAAGTGGCATTGATCATGGGGGTTTTATCCTTCTTGGAGGTTTGTTGATGGTCATATCCTATCACCTCACTATATGGGTTTAGTAGTATGGTTACTACCACTATCCTTGTAGTGACAAAGTAGGTGTGTTTATACACTAACCCTTTTAACAATTGCAATGAATATTGTCTTTCAAAGATAGACGATTGACCACTGACAACTCTTTATGCATGGATCTTGTATAGATATAGATTTAGAGAAACTCATTTTTGATAATATCAACTTAGAGGATTTCAAATGTTCATAGTAATAGGTACTAGACTTTTAGCATGAACCTTTTATGCATAGAAACAATCATGAATATGATCATTTGTAGAGATGTTATCAAAAGGATATAGTAGATAAAGACAAGGAAGATATGATCACATAGAGTTGATAAACCTCTAGGATCAAACAAAAGAAAAGAACAAGTCCAAGGAAGAATACACAAACACACACACACACACACATATGTGTCTAGGTGGGTGGGTGGGTGTGCGTGTGTGTGTGTGTAGAGAGAGAAAGATGACAAATATATTTAAATGTTTCATACTAGAAGATAAAAATACTAAGAACACAAGCATGTATGAATCCCTTTATGAAAATAAAGTCTATGAAAAGGATGAAATTGCATTGGTGGGAAAAGATCTTTTGCAGACAATAAACTTGGATAAGGATGATTGTGTAACCATAGGTGGCAAGGATGAAGGAGTAGATGAACTAGAAGATGAACAAAGGCCTAGCTCTTAGTTAAGGATTAAGTTAGGGAAATAAAGTGGAAAAAAACCTAAAATTGGACTCAAATTAGGGAAAGCAAGAAGACAGTAATAAGACATAGATTATCAACAAGGTAGAAAGAAGTAGACTCTAGCTACTAGAATCAATTGGATAGAAAAAGATATCTTTCAAAAAATACCAAACCATGTAAATGAAATTTGTTTACTGGATGTGAGGGGAATAGGTTCAATATGAAATTCAAAGCACTCAAAATGAAATTTTAAAGGAAGATCTAGATTTGGTATTATTACAAGAAACAAAAATGTTTAAGACAAAACTTCAAAAAGTAAAGGACCAATTTTGGAGGAAAGTTATAAATATAACCAAGAAGTAGGTAGCATGGAAATATTGTGGAAACCAGAGTTTCTAGACGTTTCTGATTAATAAGAAAGTATGGAGTTGAAAAGTGCCTCATCAAAGCAAGAATTTCATGAATAACCTAACACATTATTTGGCATTAGGGGATACGTGACTTTTGGGAGGGGATTGGAATGTGATGCAGACCCCCTACCCTCGGGCCTGACATCCATGCAGGATATTCACTAGACCAGAACAAGGGTTAATTAAACCCCTTGTCCAAGACCCCAACAATTTCGGGTCTCGTGAGTCGGGCAATCCGAGTGCAATGCCACAACTCTCAGCAATCACCAAAACGTGAAATGTGAATGGGCTAAGGTGTAATCCCCCTCTCTTTAGTCCCTAGTCTAATAGGACCACACCCATGCCTAAACGTAAGTGCCTTTTGCAACTCGCGACTTCGCGAGTTGGAGTGTTGAGCTCCCATGCTCTTCCCTTGCGAATCCCTGAAATGTGATAAGTCAACGCTATGTGGACTCTGCCAAAGCGACGCGTACATGCCACTTGTCTCCTCCGCTTTACTTTGCTTACGGGGTGAGTTCTCGCCACCTATCCACATGGATTTTTTCAGCTTTCGCAACTCGAGCGAATAGCCAACAGCCGTTCCTCTTCCTCTATGGATCCCCGACTCCAAAATCGTTCCCTTGACGAGATTGACAGCTACGAGCCTCCCTCGATCCAATGGTCCACAACTATATCGAGATTTCGCTAACCGGGAATCTGCAATGCAGCGACCCAAACCACTGGTCACGCCATTTCTCGAACTTCGATATGTGAGTTCTTGTGTGAGATCAATGGCTCTCATTGATCTGCTTCCAATGGTCACCACTCCTCCTGATCCTATGGGTGTTGAAAGACACTCAGTCTTAATCCCTCCACTGGTCTATCAAATCCAACAGCCCACGAAACTTCGAAACTTCTCCTTGAAGCAATTCCACCGTTCATTTTCAACTCCACAAGGACTCCTTGCCAAATGATGTGGCATCATCCCTCCTGAACTTAACTCCCATGAGATTATTTCGACCTCCGTATCCCTTTGAACACTTTAAAGGTTCTATCCCTTCTGAGCTTTCGCTTGCAAACTCAAGGCTTCCAAAAGGGTCTCTGCGCGCACTCCTTGCGGCAATTTCAAATAACCTATGGTTATTTTGGACCTTCAACTCTATGCACTCTTTGCAATAGCAGTCTTTCAATCTTCCTCTTGGGTTTGTAAAACCCAAGACTTCACCCAGCCTATGCACACCTTGCACGGCTTTGCGCCTTGCTAGCACTCCTGCCTGTAAAAACACAATTGTATACTTCCTGAGAGGTCTAAGATGAAACCCAGAACCTGGTCGACTCACTCCTTGCAGACCCTCCATGGCAGTCTTTGTAGGAGTTCTCAAAAAGAGAAACAATTGAAACTCATTCTCCCCTTATCCAGAATTCAAACATTCAACATATAATTCTAGAGATTGCACACACACATAGCATTGAAAGAAAATGCATACAGAGAATGCAAACAAGCCTGTAACATACCATTTAACATGTGGTTCCAACAACCATAACAAACACACAGATTTGGAATCAAAGCTTTCTTCTATTAATTCCAGTGCTCCTGTACATGGTAAATAACAACAACTAAAAAAATGCATAAAATTCTCTGTTCTCCTCTATTCTTCTCTGTAGCTCTACAGCTTATGAATTTTGAATAATGTTGTTACAATGATACAAGGGTGAGGGTATCTATTCTTCCGTTTTCCCTCCTAAGCTCCTAAAACTATATAATCTATCATTTAAATCTACCTACTTGCATTTAAACACACATAAATGCCTGT
The DNA here is from genome assembly GCA_000966675.3 of Picea glauca. Taxonomy (NCBI): domain Eukaryota; kingdom Viridiplantae; phylum Streptophyta; class Pinopsida; order Pinales; family Pinaceae; genus Picea; species Picea glauca. Next base: position 102,493 of record JZKD02S0522649.1, read on the forward strand.
TACATCCGGTGGATAGGAACATATGCTCCAAAATCAATTTGGATCTTCGAGGCATAAATGCAACTGCACTTTCCTCCCATCCATTACACTAATGTTTCAGATTTTTGAAATTCAAAGTGTTTTCACAAAAACGTATTTAATTGCATCTATGCGTCTAGTTGTCTCCTTTGGCTAGGCACGTGATTTTGCTTTATACGATGCTCCTACATCATACTCCCTTGGCTGGAAAATTCATGAACTCCTGTTCATGAGATCCTGCATCATCTGTCCATGTCTTTGGATATTTTCTTTGCTCTCCCAAGTGGCATCTTTAATCGAGTGTCCCTTCCATTTGACTAGATATTCAAAATATGTCTTCCCTCGGGTCTTCTTGCTAACCCTTTTGTCAATTATCATTTCCATTTGTGGCTTTTCAGCTACAGGCATCTATTTTTTCCATTGAATTTCTTTATGTTCACCCTCTGCTCCTACTTCTTCAGCTCTGTAAGGGTACAAATCCGTGACATTGAATATAGGTGAGATTTTACCCCATCGAGTAATTCAATCTCATATGCGTTTGTCCCAAATTTTCTTATGACCTTGCATGGTCCAATCTTTTTCATCTTAAGCTTGTTGTATATTCCCCTTGGGAACCTTTCCTTCCTCAAATGCACAAGAATCAAATCACCAACTTCAAATTGAAGTTCTCGCCTATGTTGATCTGCTCTACACTTGTACTCTTGACTTGAACTCTGCAACCACTCCTTAATTCTGCTATGGAGCTCTTTCATTCCTTCTGCAAAGTCCTCTACACTAGCACTCCTGAATTTAGCATGCTTTGAATATTTCAATTCAGAAAATCCCCTTGGCTACATTCCATATACAATTTGGAATGGACTATGCCCTATGCTTTTATTGAGTGAATCATTGTAAGCAAATTCTACTTGTGGAAGAATGTGATCCCATTGACTATGGTGTTTGATCACTAAGCTCCTTAACAAATCTCCCAAGCTCCTGTTCACGACCTCTATATGTCCATCCATCTGAGGATGATACACTGAGCTAAAAGACAAGTTTGTCCCTAGCTTCTTCAATAAGGTCCTCCAAAAATGTCCCACAAACTTGGTATCTCGATCAGAAACAATACTCTTTGGCAAGTCGTGAAGTCTGATGACTTCCTTGAAAAAGAGGTTTGCAATATGAGTTGCGTCACTGGTTTTCTGACATGGTATGAAATGTGCCATCTTTGAAAATCTGTCGACCACCACAAAGATCGAATCACATCCCCTTTGGGTTCTTGGTAATCCTAATATGAAATCCATGCTCATTGCATCCCACGGCTATTCGGGTGTGGGTAATGGCTGATATAACCCAGTGTTCTGCCTCTTTCCCTTTGTGTGCTAGAAAATTCTGCATCTATGCACAAATTTCTTAACATACGTTCTCATCCAGCCAATCCTCCGTTGTGCTTTTCCTTCAGCAAATTCTCCCTCATGGAGCATTTCGGAATACATAGCTGATTTCCTTTGAACAATAATCCATCCTGGATCATATACTTGGTCCATTGGCTCCTGTCCCTAAGAATTGGATTCTCATATGCCTCATATACCTCTTTGCAATCTGGATCATCCTGGTACATTTCTTTGAGGTTATCAAAACCCAAAGTCTTGACTCTGAATTCCTGCATATGCAAACATTTCCTGCTCAAAGCGTCAGCAACTTTTTTAGCAGTTCTAGAAATATGCTTAGTCACAAAAGTAAAATTTTGCATGAACTCAACCCATTTAGCATGTTTTTGGTTCAACTTCTCCTGTCGAGTCACGAATTGCAAAGCGTGATTATCGTTGTACAAAACGAACTCTTTGGGAACCAAATAGTGTCTCCATTTCTTCAGTGCTTGTATGACTGCGTAGAATTCTTTGTCATATGTGGAGTACTTGATCTTTGCTTCATTCATTTTTTCACTGAAATAGGTGATCAGCCTGTTGTCTTGACTCAAGACTACTCCAATGGAAAATCCACTCACGTCACACCTGACCTAGAATGTCTTGTTGAAATCTGGAAAAACCAGAATCGATTGCTTAGTGATCTTCTTCTTCAGTAGGTTGAAGCTCTTCTCCGCTTTTTATGTCCAGTGAAAAGATTTATGCCACTTCTTCACTGTATCCATCATCAGTGCGCTAATTCCACTAATGTTTCGGATGAATTTCCTGTAAAATCTAGACAAACCATGGAAGCTTCGAACTTAGAATATGCTCTTCGGTGATGGCCAATCCTTAATCACCTTTATCTTCTCCGGATCCATTTTCAATTCATTTGCAGAGATAACAAAACCCAAATAAATGATTTTTTTCCTCATAAATGATGATTTCTTCATATTGATCAGCAATTTCTCTCGTTGTAACCTTCTCATCACTGCAGTTAAATGCTTTAAGTTCTCTGCTTCAGTTTTGATGAAAATTAATATATCATCAAGATATACAATGACGAATTTCCCAATGAAATCCTTCAAGACTTCGTTCATCAACCTCATGAAGGTGCTCGGTGAATTCATCAATCCAAATGGCATGACAAGCCATTCGTATAACCCCTCATTGGTTTTGAATGATGTCTTCCATTCATCACCTTCCCTCATTCTAATTTGATCGTATCTACTTTTCAAATCAATCTTTGAAAAATATTTTTCTCTGCTCAAGCAATCCATCAAGTTGTCCATCCTTGGAAAAGGAAACCTGTACCTGATGGTAATTTTGTTGATTTCCCTTGAGTCAGTACACATTCTCCAACCCCCATCTTTCTTTGGGCTGAGCATTGTAGGAATAGCGCATGGACTCAAGCTCTCCCGAATCAATCCTTTGTCCATCAAATCCTAGACCTGTCTCTTAACTTCTTCATTTTCCTGTGGTGTTACCCTATACAATGCTTTGTTTGGAAAACTGGCTCCAGGTATAAGATAAATGTGATGACTTATACTCCTGATAGGTGGCAACGAACAGGGTAGTTTGTCCACTACTATGTCAGCAAATTCTTCCAGCAACTCCTGGATTTCTTTTGGCAAATCATCTATTCTCATACTGGTCAAAACAATTTTGGGCTTCTTTACCACAATAAATTGTGTGTATTCCTTCTTCTTAACTTCCTTAAGAAGTTACTTCCCACTCATGAGAAGTATAGTGTTTCTCATCTCTAGTTTCACTTCTTTATCCTTAATCGGCAACAACATGTGTGTCCTACCATTTTTTTCCAAAGTGTATGTGTTCTTTCTCCCATCATGAACCACGTTTATGTCATATTTCCATGGTCTACCTAGCAATAGATGACAGACATCCATGGGAATGACATCACATAAAATCTCACCTTTATATCCCCCTATTTTAAATTCAACTAAACATTGTTTAGTGACATTTACCCGATGTCCTTTTTGCAGCCACGAGACTTTGTATGGGCTTGGATGTGCGACAGTCTCCAGCTCCAGCTTTTCTACCATTTCCGTATATACAAGATTATCTGTGCTACCGTTGTTCACTATGACCTTGCATACCCTGTCTTTGGTCATGCAAGCAGTTCGAAACAAACTATTTCTTTGGGTTGGGTTCTCTGCCTCCTTCTCTGGCTTCAAGAGAATTTTCCGCATCATCAAAGATCTTCCACCCTCAGCATTTTCTACCTCAACATTTCATCCTTAAGCTTTGGCAATGTGAGTTTCACCGCCATATTTCTTCCTATCGGGACACTCATAAGACTTATGTCCAATTTTCCCATATACAAAGCATTTCACTTCACCTCCTCTGCCTCTTCCTCTTCCTCTGGCTCAAGGAAAAGTATTTCTATCAGCATAATGCCTCCCATGTGAGCTTCCTCCTCTCTCAGATTGAGTTTGAGGTTTCTTCCCCTCTTATTTAGGCTTCTGAGTTCGGTCTTGGGCAATTGCCTTGCCTCTTCTTTGACTTCTACCTCGGCCTCTTTGAACTTTCTTTCAGCTCAACTTCTCTTCAGCTTTCAGAGCCATTTGATAAGCATCTTCCACATTTTGGATGGTCATCATGCTCATCTCGTCCTAAATTTCATATCATAGACCATTCATATACTTGGAAAATTTCTCATCATCACTTTCCCGATGACCTTCTCTGATGTTTATCCTATAGAATTCTTCAATGTATTCTTTCACTGACATCAACTTCTATCTCAAATTATGCATCCTCCGAAACAAATTTATTTGATAATCCCTGGGTATAAATTTGGCTTTCATTTTTGCAACCATTCTATCCCAGCTCTTGATTTTCTGCTTGCCCTTGCAACACCTATCAGCCTCCAGTTCATCCCACCACAGATCTGCATTCCCTTTAAGTCTAGTAATGGCATGTTTGACTTTCTTGTCTTCTTCGACATCCTCATAGTCGAAGTATTTATCCAGAGCTCTAATCCAATCTAGCAGCTCCTCAACATCTAGGTTGCCTTCGTACATTGGAATGTCCATTTTTTCCCTAGCACCTATCCTTGCAACAACCCTAAATAGGCATTCCTCTACAGCATCTTTGATTGCAACTTTTTCTCCTTCATGTTCTGTGTCATTTTCTCTTTTAGCTTCCCTGATATCTCCAACATCAACTATACACCTCTGTGTCGTCTCCATAGCATCAAGCCTGCCACGTAATTCCCGCATTTCTTGCTCCACTGTTGGATCAGGCATTGGCCTTTCTCTTCTTCTCGGCGGCATTGATGAAATTTATCTCTCTGTTACAGAAAAAAAGAGTTTGTTCTGTGCTCTGATACCACAACTGATGCATACCCCCTGCCCTCGGGCCTGAGATCTGCGCAGGATCTTCACTAGACCATAACAAGGGTTAATTAAACCCCTTGTCCAAGACCCCAACAATTTCAGGTCTCGCGAGTTGGGCAATCCGAGTGCAATACCACAACTCTGAGCAATCACCAAAACACGAAATGTGAATGGGCTAAGGTGTAATCCCCCTCTCTTCAATCCCTGGTTCGATAGGACCACACCCACGCCTAAACGTAAGCACCTTTCGTAACTCGTGACTTCGCGAGTCAGAGTGTTGAGTTCCCGCGCTCTTCCCTTGTGAATCCCCAAAACATGATAAGTCAATGCTATGTGGACTCTGCCAAAGCGACGGGTACATGCCACTTGTCTCCTCTGCTTTACTCTACTTACAAAGTGAGTTCTCGCCGCCTGTCCACATGGATTTTTTTGGCTTTCGCAACTTGATTGAACAGCCAACAGTCATTCCTCTTCCTCTATGGATCCCTGACTCCAAAATCGTTCCCTTGACGAGATCGGCGACTGCGAGCCTTCCTCGATCCAATGGTCCACAACTATATCGAGATTTCACTAACCATGAATCTACAATGTAGTGACCCAAACCACTAGTCACGCCATTTCTCGAACTCTGATATGCGATTTCTTGTGTGAGATCAACGGCTCTTGTTTATCTAGTTCCGATGGTCACCACTCCTCCTGAGCTTATGGGTGTTGAAAGACACTCAGTCTTAATTCCTCCACTGGTCTATTAGATCCAACGGCCCATGGAACTTTGACACTTCTCCTTGAAGAAATTCCACCGTTCGTTTTCAACTCCATGAGGAATCCTTGCCAAATGACGTGGCATCCTCCCTCTTGAACTTAAATCCTGCGAGATGATTTCGAACTCCATATCCCTTTGAACACTTCAAAGGTTCTATCCCTTCTGATCTTTCGCTTGCAAACTCAAGGCTTCCAAAAGGGTCTCTGTGCGCACTCCTTGCGGAAATTTCAAATAACCTCTAGTTATTTTGGACCTTCGACTATATGCACTCTTTGCAACAGTAGTATTTCAATCTTCCTCTTGGATTTGTAAAATCCAAGACTTCACCCAGCCTACGCACACCTTGCACGGCTTTGTGCCTTGCTATCACTCCTGCCTATAAAAACACAATTGTATACTTTCTGAGAGTTCTGAGATGAAACCCAGAACCTGGTCGATGCACTCCTTGCGAACCCTCCACTGCACTCTTTGTAGGAGTTCTCAGAAAGAGAAACAACCGAAACTCATTCTCCCCTTATCCAGAATTCAAACATTCAACATAGAATTCTAGAGCCTACACACACACATAGCATTGAAAGAAAATGCATACAGAGAATGCAAACAAGCCTGTAACATACCATTTAATAGGTGGTTCCAACAACCATAAAAAACACATAGATTTGGAATCAAATCTTTCTTCTATTAATTCCAGTGCTCCTATACATGGTTAATTACAACAACTAAAAAAATGCATAAAATTCTTTGTTCTCCTCTATTCTTCTCTGCATCTCTACAGCTTACGAATTCTGAATAATGTTGGTATAATGATACAAGGGTGAGGGTGTTTATTCCTCCATTTTCCCTCCTAAGCTCCTAAAACTGTCTAATCTATCATTTAAATGTACCTACTTGCATTTAAACACACATAAATGCCTATTACAAATGGCAAATAGGAACATACGCTCCAAAATCAGTTTGGATCTTTGAGGCATAAATGCAACTACACTTTCCTCCCATCCATTACACTAATGTTTCAGATTTTTGAAATTCAAAACATTTGCACAAAAATGTATTTAATTGCATCTGTGCGTCCAACTGCCTCCTTTGGCTAGGCGCGTGCTTTTGCTTTATACGATGCTCCTGCATCAGAATGAAATATTCAATCACAATGAGAAAAACGGGGGATGGAATGGTTTGAGTATCTAAGAATAATATTCCTATACTTTGTTAAGAATAATATGATGGATATCCTCCCCAAACTTGGTCCTTTCACTTTGTATAACAAAATAACAAGTATGGCACTAGTAGAAAAATTGTTTAACAAATGTTCAAGTATTTATACTTGGCTAGTTGAAAAGAAGTCATCCAAATAAAATATTTCAAAAGGGATGATTTCAAATCATAGGCCAATCAACCTAAAGAGAAAGGAGGAACCCCCTCCAACAAACGACCTCTTTAAGTTTAAAAATATGTGGATATCACATTGTTGGAATAGGGGCAGACCCAGGGTTCAACTCTTAACAGTGCACCAACAAAACCCCGACTACCGTCCCTTTCGACAACACCTGGGAAGCAGGCGAGGTCTCACCCGAGGTAGAAGCAGGGGGGGGCTATAGGACACAGGTGTATGTAACCAATCTGGGACATAGATCTGTGATATAAACACTTCGCACAATAGTCTGTTAACACTTAGAATTAAGATGCATTAGTTTCTTAGCTTAATTAATACCACAGGATTCAGTCAAAGATAGATCAACGTAGTAATAGTGAGTGATCATATAACCTAATCACTTAGCACTTAGAACTTAGCATTATAAGTTATATCTAGCATCCATTCATCCTTAACATAAGTAAAGAACTAAGCAACAACAGATCTATCTATCATACATAATAACCAAAGCACTGAGCATATTCATAATATAAATAACATAGCACAAAGAAAACCAAAGACATAAGATATATGTGGTTCACCCCGGTGTGGGGCTACGTCCACCAACCACTTCGCCTCTTTATTATTCATCCAGATCTTATATTCATGTACTCCTATGCACTAAGCCACGGAGTCAAGCTTCGCACCAGACAGGAGATCCGCGCACTAAGCACTAGATCCTCTTTCCAAAACTAGGTCAATGCACAGAGCCAAATCTCAATCAAGCACAAAGCCTTAACATACATACATTCCTTTGCACAGAGCACTCAACTACTAGAACTTAGCTCCATAAATGCTCTTGTGTCATTCATGTCCCTCTACAATACATTCTTACTTATTTATAATTTTACAATCCCTTACAATAAGGCCTAAACATGGGAGAACCCATGGGTCGACATGCCATAAACCCTATTACAAAATCCCTAGAGGACCCCTTACTGGGTCCACATAGCCTGAAAAATCGGTGAGATCCATGATCTCAGCTCTACCTGGGCGCTCCATCTTCAACCAAAGTGTCTAAGTCCAAAAGTGGGTCAACTCTGACCAAGGTTTCCTCAAAACTTGGTTGAGGGCCAACAGGCCCCCAACACTCACCTGTGACTTGTCCCGAGTCACTCAGGCCTACATAATGCTGCTTCGAAGGCCTTGAGCTTAACTCAAGTTGCCTTGACTTGCTTCTTCGTCTAAGCCTCCTGCTCAGCGAGCTCTTGGATCGTCTGCTCTATAACAGGCCCTTCCAAGCGTTGTTCTACTGATGCAACTACTTGGTCCAATTGCGAGCCATGCCCATCAATCTCTTCGAACCCCTTGCAGGCTTCATTCTGCACAAGTTGTAGATTTTGCATGACTTCCATTACCTTTCCTTGGATGGCAGTGATCTGTTGTTGTACTGTGCACTGCTCCTGGGATCTCTTCATTCTTTCTACCGCAATGAGCAGCTTCATCTGCACCTGCATGGAAAATGCCTGCTGCTACGCCTCATGTGACTGCGCTTCAAGATTTCTTAGCTCTGGTTCCTTGATGAGGCATTCATATGTATGTGTGCTTCTATCAATCAGTTGTTTCCATTCTGAGGCAAGGGCTCTTATTCTTACTATTTTGTTTTTAGCGGTCTCCTCCCTCTGGTCACACACCTCCGGCAGAGTGCTCGGTACTGTCTGGGCCTCCAATTATGTTATCTTGGCTTGAAGCTACTAGAGGGTCTCAGCGAGCTTCATTAATTGAGCCTCGATCGACTCCTAGTCCTCCTGTTCTAATCCTGGCACAGAGTGACATGCTTTACTCACTGCTTCTTTGACCATGGCCCACTCTGCGAGCAAATGCTCCTTTTCTCTCTGTAGTTGGGATTTTTCCTCCTGGAGCATCGCCTGAAACTCTTCTCTCTCACTTTCATACATGGCTACACTGTACCATGCTACTCGTAATTGTTCTAAGGCTTCATCTTTCTCTTGTATCAAGGCTTATGTAGCCTTCTCCTTCTCTTCCTAGACTCTTTGAAGTCGAGCTTCTTTCGCATCCACAAGTCTTCTCAATTAGGCTGGTTCATCCCCCGATTTTGTAATTTGTGATGAGGAAGGCGCAGTAGATATGACGTGGAACAAACGAATAGTGTGTTGTACTTCCTTCAATTCCTTTTCTATCCTTTCATATAGTTCCTCCTTCTTCTCTCCATATCTCTGCAATATGTCCTCAGAAGCATCCTCCATAGCTTCGCGGACCAGACTGATATTGTCCTCCGTGAGCGTGGCCTCCAACTAGGGCTTATTAGCGTGCGTCTTCTTCCTGGCTGAAGGTTTCTTTGGAGAATCCTTCCTCTTCTGTGGTGTTACTGTTCCAATGGGGGGGCTTCAGGTGGTGTAGCTTCACCTCCTCCTTTCTCTTCTCCTTCATCCCCTCCTCCTTATCCATCTACTTCACCTTCTCCTCCTCTGAGAAAGCAAGCCAGACCTGTTATCTTCAGAAGCATTGTCCTCCTCATCGCTCTCTATATTCTGGACTTATTCCTTCTTTTTCTTCTTCATCATCCCACTGGAATGTCTGACATGCTCAACCTGGGTGACAATGGGACTTCCTATGGTGTCAGTGTTAGATATTTTTGCATCAGCGACAGGTACAATAAATTCTTCTAGACACTCCTTCATAATATGCTCCATATCTTCATCTGTTATCTTGTAGTACGACTGTAGTTCTTCCTAGTTTTCGTCTCTGTGCACAGTGATGTAGATGAAATGTGGATCTACGCGGAACTTTGCTATTGGTTGGTACTAGTGCAAGGTGCACAGTGTCATGCATGGAAATGATTTGATGGCGACCTTCAACTGCTGGTAGTATGCATGAAACACGGCATTGGACTTCCACTGCTTCGTCATGTTGTTGGTGTACCACAAGGTGGAAAACCGAGCGGCCAATGGCTCCGAGAGTTCGATCTCTCGGAAGGTGGCTTCTTCAGGAATTTACCAAGCTTCAAATGCGATCAAAATGATCAGCCAGCTCTAATGGAATTCATATACCAAATCTTGGGCTTCGCAAAAATCTTTCTCTAGCTCATTGACGAGGTAGTTCGTCGAGTTCATCTACATGCCCTCCACACATTTTCCTGGGAGGTCCACCACGAACCTGGTAACCTGTGTGGGGTGGTTCTTTCTTATGAGCTTGCTAGCTATGAGTTGGCAATCAAGGTGCACTGTGCCATCCTGTATAGAGGCTACCTTGTAACCTCGCTTTCCTTTTTCGACTTCTCTGTAAGATTCCTTGATGCACTATGCCAGGGAACGGTCTGAGGCCTTCCCTGGATAAAAATGTTGAGGGTCTAGTCCCTTCATGCTTAAGCCTATGATCTGGTGGATCAGGGTTGGATCCACAGTAATCATTATGTCGAGCCACAAGTATCCTCCATGGTAGCACGACAGGAGGAGTTTAATGCAAGATTTAACCTCCTGGTGGTGGCCAAAATGCGGGATCTTCATCACATTCAGCACGGTGGACTGTGCCATCCCCTTAATCCATGGCTGCGAGACGAGGCAAGGCTTCTTTCTAGTTGACTTCGTCAAGTAGCGGTGGGGCACTAACATAGTGTAGTTCTTCCTGTCTCCTAAATTAAAGTCGTTTTTCTTCAATAGCGAGATCTATCCTAACTGAATCTCGACTACGCGTATTCCTTTTGGAATGTACGTGGTGAACACGGTGTACTCATAATCTTGGGGAATGTTTTCACGGTTAATGGTGCCAGCCAAATGTGGAATGTACTCAGGTAGGATCGACGGGATCTGCTTCGCATTAGCCATATCATTGTGGTGCTTACTTTGCTGCTCAGTCACGGGGTTGACACGGCCAGAATGACGTCCAGTCGAAGGGGAAGCCTGCAATCCCCTAGTGGATGACACCTAGACACCTTCAGATATCGTTCTATCAGTCATAATATTCCTAAGAGCTTCCTCAATAGACTTCTCCAACTCACTAGATTTGCCCGACATTCTAACTTTTAAACAGACAGATTGGGGTAGATGAATGGACAGGCGAGGTAGACAAGCAGATAAGTGGGATCTAGCTTCAGATAGCACAGCTCGACACACAAACAATTTTCTTCTTGGCTCAGTTAATCACGAGTGGCAAAAAGTGGTCCTGGCATAGCAACCAACGATTTAAATAAGTGGGGAATCGTAACAAATCTTCCGACGGATAGGAAATTCTTCCATCAATGTAAATCAATCTGTTATGGCATGGTCTCAACATCCAAAAGCATTCCATCAGCCCATAAATGTGTTTTCTAACTGTTCTGGAGCATCATTCTAATGGTCGGGGTGCCTCCAACGGTCATATGACTTTGCCAGGGCTAAGTTCCATTCTATGCAGACATGTTGTTCCAGCGAGGTTAAAATCTGTGAACCTGCCTCCTGCGAGGTTCCAGTCTGCGAAGTCTTCCATCTGTTATTTGTAGCTTCTTGTAGTTTTTCCAACTTATATTTCTTTTTATTGAGCTTCCTTGCCTTATTTCCTGTTATCTGAGTCTCTCTAACTGTTTATGAGAACCTCTTTTTATTTTTATATTCCCCTAGTGCAGTGGCTTCGCACTGTTGAGGTTCCTTTAAGGGATCTGAAGTTAATATCCCTTCTCTTAATACTTCCTGGGTGGATATAATTCTTTCTTGCATAGATAGGTTCTTCAGGCCTTCTTGTATTCTTTCAACCTTGACAGCTAATTCTCTTGCCTTATGTCCCTCCTGCGTTGTTACTTTGTTCTGTTGCTTCCACTTATCCTCTCGTTCTTCTATTAGTCGATCTATTTTTCTAGCTATGAAATCCCTTAATTCTTGCTTTTTCTTTTCTGTGACCTCTTTTTCTGTTTTTCTTCTGATCTGATCCTTCTCAATCCAAGTATTACCTAACAAAAGTAGGAAAGGGGCGTTTTCCTCAACAAACTTAATGACTTCAAATTCTTCTTCAGTTGATGTCCCATGAACAATAATAGGTACATTAGTAACTCTTCCACATAGGGTTATCATCTTTCCTTTAAACAAGCCTATCCTTCCCAATGAAGGTACCACAGTAGGCCTTCCCAAAATTTCCCAAGTGTCTTTTGTCATAATATTCACTTGTGTTTCCTCATTAAAGACACAGTCTATGTCAAAGTCTTCTATTCTTTCACTTATGCATTGTTTTACTTTCAGGATCTCTGGTAAACTGACATCTTTGTGAACATCCATTGTTTCTTTCAACTATACTAATGTAGTCTGGACTTTCTCTGATTCTTTCTCTTTATGACTTTCTAACATGCTCTTAGTGTCTTGACTTTCTTCATAGTTTTCTTGTCTTATGTTCATTCGTTCAACTTCAACAATCATCCTTGGACAATCCTCAACCTCATGACCAACAATCTTACAACAGAGACAAATAGGACCTGTGCCAAGGCATTCCTTAGCAAGATGTCTCAGTCTTCTGGAATTATAGCACAATGTCAATCCTCTTTTTCTTTTAAACATTCCCCAACCTTTTCTGTACTGTGCACTAGGATCATAGTGTTGGACCTGCAATCTACAAAAAAAAATTATAGGTTCCTGCATCCACTTATTAGTCCAAAAATTCTTTCTATGCATATGAATAACATATCTTTCTTCATTTCCATTAAATTTACTCAAATCATCTCTTTCTTTCAACTAATCCCTAGCCTTCATAATAGAACATAACCTATTAAACATACTTAATTTCATGCTTTCAAAACAAAAAATTTCACTTATATTACTCTTTCCAAAGCATAAAGCTTTACCTCTTTTAGGATCTTACCTCTTTTCTTTAGATCAGATTTATTTCTTAGCACAAAGATTCACAAGTCAAGTAGAGTACTACGCACTTCAGCAGCAAATCTACGCACAGAGCTTCTCTTTTATTTACTTCAGTTCCCAGCAATCACAATTTTGGTCACGGCAACGGAACCATTTGTTGGCACAGTGGCAGACCCAGGGTTCAACGCTTAACAGCGCACCAAAAAAACCCCAACTACCGGCCCTTTCGGCAACACCTGCAAAGCAGGTGAGGTCTCACCCAAGGTAGAAGCAGGGGGGTTATAGGACGCAAGTGTCTGTAACCAAGATGGGACACAGATCTGTGATATAAACACTTTGCATAATAGTCTGTTAATGCTTAGAATTAACATGCATTAGTTTCTTAGCTTAATTAACACTGGAGGATTCAGTCAAAGATAGATCGGCGCAGTAATAGTGAATGATCATATAACCTGAGCACTTAGCATTATAAGTTAGATCTAGCATCCATTCATCCTTAACACAAGTAAAGCACTAAGCAACAACAGATCTATCTATCATACATAATAACCAAAGCACTGAGCAGATTCATAATATAAATAACACAGTACAAAGCAAACCAAAGATACAAGATATACGTGGTTCACCCCAGTGTGGGGCTACATCCACCAACCGGTTTGCCTCTTTATTATTCATCCAGATCTTACATTCATGTACTCCTGTGCACTAAGCCACAGAGTTGAGCTTCGCACCAGATAGGATATCCACGCACTAAGCACTAGATCCTCCTTCCAAAACTAGGTCAATGCACAAATCCAACTCTTGATCAAGCACAAATCCTTAACATACATACATTCCTTTGCACAGAGCACTCAACTACTATCACTTAGTTCCACAACTTCTCTTGTGTCATCCATGTCCCTCTACCATACATTCTTACTTATTTATACTTTTACAATCCCTTACAATAAGGCCTAAACATGGGAGAACCCATGGGACGACATCCCATAAACCATATTACAAAAACCCTAGAGGACCCCTTATTGGGTCCACATAGCCCACAAAATCGATGAGATCCATGATCTCAACTCCACCTGGGCGCTCCATCTTCGACCAAAGTGTTGAAGTCCAAAAGTGGGTCAACTCTGACTAAGGTTTCCTCAAAACTTGGTTGAGGGCCAACACACATCCAAATATCAATGAAATCATTAAGTAATGGTGGACAAAAGGGCATCCAAGGCAAGGATCCAAGATTTTTACTCTAACCAAAATTTTAAACTTTAATTTTTGAAAATGCATGATATATTTCATTATGAATCAAGATGCATGTACACCAATATTAGTACATCCCAAAGCCAAAAAGCACCCATATATAAGTTGTTTCCTATATAAGCATATATGCTTTGGCCCCAACTTGAAGGTTGTCTACATCTTTTCTAGAAATGGCCTTCCTGAATTATTTCTAAATAACTAATTATGATCTAAATATATCAATTTCTTCCAAATATTGCATTAGAAGACCATAGAAAAGAGTCTCTTTGTGTTGTATTCATTGATAGGTGACAAACCAACAAGTGGTCAATCAATGGAATTAGTGGATATRTAAYKTGTAGATTGYAAGTAGATCMTTATTTCTTCTACCTCTCTACATGCATTTGGGAGCATGTCTACAAAATATAATGGTTTCTAGTCTTGTGGGTTAATAGAGGCATTGTATCCCTCATGAAGTTCTATGTGGCTATTTTKTGGTTCTTKAATATTACTTGTGACAAGGTGAATCATGGGARGTATKTTTRTAAGTTYAATAGGAAAATAAKAAATTGTGGTWAMGTTAGTTGGACATCSTTATAATAARAATCATGTTMTAACTTATACTTCAAACTTKCCATAAYRCRATATCTACTAACAAAAAAAYMATAATCATRTTTGGTAAGAGTTGTTCCTTCTCACAAGYAAGATGTCCAAGTCCTCAATTTGGKGAGGCAAKYAATTGACAATTRTACTCATGTCCTATGKGAAATTGATAGTGTGAATACTATATTTGTATTGTCCACCACTTGTGTGGGTTACTTGCATTATTGGATTCACTCTTTCTATGARCATTTCCTCAACTTGAGTAAGCATATCTAGTRCAAATGGTCGTTCTTCAGGGTCCATTTTGTTCCATATRGAAAGGTGATGACATTTTTCTCTGCAATGCATCTACAACAARSATAGTTTTAATGAAAAKTTTTGTTTGAATCCCTRGAATTAGGGGTGTTACCCCTAATTCTTRGYCATCTTCTTTTTATGTTCTACTAACAACACATGATTGGTAGTCTCTACCATMTCGATAGAATACCAAAGATCATGGTCTTCCAACATCATCTATGCTTAACACTTCCATGGGATGAAGTTAGAGGGAAATTTAAAATTTGTATTCATATCTAAGACTAAATGTAGTCATACCATTACTCCTGGAACAACCTGCTAAACAAAATATGTCAGCAACCCAAAAGCAACCTATCACAATACCACAATGATATTATAAAGAACACATCTTTAACATCTCATCCCTAAAACCTCTCAATATCTCCCTATCATAGGTAGCATCCCTACTATACATACACAAATTCCTAGAATGTTTCATTAAATGCACTCTTATACCATAAAACATTTGACCATGTCAAAAAGATTTTGCACTCTAGAAACTAACCTAAAAATATAGATCACTAAAGTTTAAACACTTATCAAAATTTATGTTATAGATTACTTTAACCTACAAACACATGCCATTGATAATTAAAACAAAAAACATTCTAATATAAACACTCAAAACATCATCATTGATTTTATATTAAATCTGATAGAAAACTAAAGTTATAGCTCAAAACTCGACTCTTGGACCATAAAGTGGTTTTCCTTAATTCCCCTTTATAAACTAGTAATAAGAGAGGTACAATGAATATAAATGCATGGAAAAAAACTATGTAGTATGAAATCTAACCATAGTGCATATTTCTAGCATGGATAAGTGAGTCGAATTAAGGTGCACCCACCTAGATATTCATACCTTTCACTAAGTTGGGAATTCACATGCATGAGGGCCCCTACTAATTTAGGTAATTTCACCCTCTAATTGTGAATCCAAAACTAAAGATATAAAAAAATTATTTAGAACTTTGAATATAGAAAAAAAAGTTCAAAAATTGGAACTAGGATGAGGATGGACTACTCACTAACAACACATGCACATGCGACTGAAGGTACAACCAAATAGGTACCTATCAGATATTTATTCCTTGAGTGAGGGAAGCTTAGGACAAATAGAGGGAAATGCGATTGCAACTAGTAGATATGATACGCAAACAAGGACCAGAGGTGAAAAGGTCAGAAGAAAATTTTGTATACGCATGGAATTTTTTCTTGTTGAATGAGGATCGTGCTCTTATGATGATGAGAGAATAGGAGACATAGAGGTTGGTTATTATCCAAGGCTGCATAAATTTGCGGCACGCTCCTGGCCATGACGTTGTAAATTCTTCGATTGTTCTGTTGTCGGTGCGGGCAGTCCCTCAGTAGATGTTCTTCTCCACAACCCCAACATTTCAAGGGTTCTTTCTTCGGGTTATCAATCTTTCCTAGGGTAGATCCAAAAGGTTTATTTCCACTCTGGGAGGGGAAATTCTACTGGTGTACACTTCGGGTTGGGAAGCTCATCCTTGAGTCCTTTTTATAGTTTTTAAATCTTGGGGATTTAAACCCCTTTTTTCTGGAATCCCGAACTATTCTTCTACTTCTAGCCTTCACGAGGTTCTGTCCGATGCCCAAGCTGTTCATAACAATATCCTTCCTTTCAGATAGTGTCTTCTAGGGTCTTTGGCTCATCGAACTCAATCCTGTTCTGATAGTCCTTAGTTAGTCCACTGATGAATCGTTGCACCTTTGCCTTTTCTGCTTTTATATAGGGTACGTACCTCAACAACTCGAGGAATCTGCTAACATATTCCTCTATGGTGCATTGCCCCAGCTTGAGTTCATAGAATTCTTTAGTCTTTTCGTCGAAATACTTTTCCGAAAGATCCTTCTTCCTGAAGTATTTCTCAAACCGTTCCCAAGATAGGTCTTCTTCGTGAATCCCTTTTACATTCTTAAGGTCTTCCCACCAAATGGAAGCCTTCCCATTCAGGTTGAAAGTGGCTACTCGGGCCTTCAAGTTTTCCAAGAAGTCATGGACTCTAAAATACTTCTTTAGTCCAAGCAGCCAGGCCTCCACTTCCTCTCCCTTCTTTATTTCACCGTCGAAAGAGGGTGGTTTGGCCTTCTTTAATTCTTTGAGATTATGATTTTTGGAATGATTTCACTTCTTTCATTTTCTTCGGGAATAAGAACTAGTTTTGCTACTAGAAGATCCCTCTGAGTCGCCGGTTTCCTTTCCAAAGGAATCATCCGATGCTTGTCCCTTATCTCTGGGGTGGACCTTTCTCAAGGTGCTCCTCCTAGTGTGGCCACTTAAAAGACCACGTTTCCATATCCCAGGTGGGCTTCGACTTCTCTTTGTTTGTCGTTGGTCCACGTGACTGGTGTCAGGTCCATGTTGCAATTGTCTTTGTATGTCGGATAAACTCTGTAGCAAGACTGCATTAATTTCCATTTTCTTCTCTTGCTCTTTTATCAACCTATGGTTGTCGGCCTTGTAGCTCTGTAGTTCGACCATGAGGATTCTCACAATCTCAGCTAGATCTGGAGGGGTCTCTACCGCTCTCCTTTTGTCTCTATTGTGGGAGCCATCCCCCACCTCGTGGTGCGTCACTATTCTATGCGTGTGTCATTTCCCATGGTTGATTGTCCGCTTGTTGTGCAATAAAAAACACTTGTTGTTAGTCAACATTATATTCATTCACAATCAACGCATGATTCATATTTTTCAAATGCATACACACAATAGGAAGTTTCATTCTTAACTTCGGCTTTTGATAAAGGGGGTTAAGGTAGAGGGTTACTCCTTTTAAGAGTACTTCAAATGGAGTTTTTGCGCAACTCGTTCATGAGCCCAAGTAGGCCAAGTGTTGTAACCATGCTCTGATACCAATTTGTGACACACCCACTATGGCAACTAGGAATTTTCCTTTTTTTTTCTTTTTGTCTTTTCTTCAAGGGACAGAATCCCTAAATTTCTATGGGGCCTAGCACAGACCATCCCTTCCCTTATCCTCCTCCATGTGATCGTTGGCTATGACCACAGGCCTTACCAAAAAGGCACTTATGGCTTTCGCGATTCGGGGAATCGCGATGCAAGTGTTCCCCTGTTCTCTGTCTTTCGAAATGCCGAAATCCGAAAGGATCTAACAGATCCTTAGCTCCTCTATTGGGTCACTTGTCATATGACCGATCCTATGACCTAGTGCTAATCCTCTAAATGCTTTCGGGGTTTCTCGATTCAGGGAATTGTGATGCAAGCATTCCTCCTTTCTCTTTTTCTATCCCCGGGACTCGAAAGTCTGGTATCATCTGGATCTACGGTCCAGATCGTCGGCTTGATCAATGGCCCAGATTAAATCCCAGCATTCTACCTTTCGGGATTTCTGCCAGGGTCTTCACTCCTATTCCTCCAATGTCTAGAACCCCGGTGGCTTTAGACCTTCGCCATGCGTCCCCTACAAATGGACGGTCCAGATTCTTTCGGGACCCAAAATGTCGATTCTTGAGTTTTGACCCTTGATTAACTGCTAGCACCTACCTCCTCCTTCTACCACATGACTATGCCCTATGACCTAGGGCTCATCCATAGAGCACTTCGGGGTTTCGGGTACTAGGATTTCGCGACTTGTGAAAACGAGGGGTCTTACCCTTTGGTTTCCCAAGTGCCAAAACACCGAAACCTATTCACGCAAAACCATCTCATCCAAAAAGCGCGTCAGGGTTTCGGGTACCGGGATTTCGCGACTTGCAAAAATGAGTGGTCCTACCCTTTGGTTTCCTAGGTGTCGAAACATTGAAACCTATTCATGCAAAACTGGCTCATCCACAAAGTGCGTCGGGGTTTCGGGTACCAGGATTTCGCGACTTGCGAAAATGAGGGGTCTTACCCTTTGGTTTCCCAGGTGTCGAAACGTCGAAAACCTGAGAGAACTACTCTCTCTTGTATAAGGTTTCTAGACTCAGATCACATGATCCTTCAGTGGTTTCTTGGGTAATTATCCCTAGGCTTGGTGACCTGACTGAAAAGCCTTCCTAATTCGACGAGCTATCAACTCTATGTCAAGGGTAAAGTAAACTCGTGGGTTTACTAAAACGGTAGTCTTTTCAAGGGACTCACTCCAGCTCTGGAATGCGAGGGAACTTCCCAGGAGGAGGTGCCTTCAGGAAATCAAACTAGGACACCGCACGAGTCAAGTAGATGGAACAAATCTCAAGGGAACGGATTCCTATTCTGAACTTATTCATTCTCTACATAAACCGATTATGGTCATATAAGTATAAGCATGCATCCATTATTTCTGATCAAAACACCAGGCAAACACTTCTATACATAAACCATTTATGAGTGTACAAACATGAGCATGCGTCCAGGATATTCAATTCAAGATACAAGATATAAACACTTATCAGAAACACCAGGTGTGTCACGACTGTTGAGAGGGGTGATCATTTCCACCCAACCATAGGCTCAGTGACTCCAAATGGATTTACCACTAGCCACCCCTAAGCTAGACCACGATGCTTGAGATTCAGTCTCCTACTTCCAGTTCAACAAAAGTCAAGGACGAAGGTTACTCTCCTTCTCCTCTGTTCAGAACTCCCTGTATTTCCTGATTTTCTCTCGGTTCTCTTCCGCGATCCTTGTCACACGTGTTCTCTCTTCTCTCTTTACCACACTTCCTCTCTTGCCTTTTCTCTACAAGATTGTGTGTGGCACGAATTTCCCCATCCATGGTCAGGTCTGGGAGCTGTTACGGATGGGCGGTTCACCCCCATCCTCTCATTAACTCTTGAGGAGCCTCCCCACCTACCAATCTGATAGGAAATCCATTCCAGGGTTAAAGAGTTGCTTTGGTCTTTGAGCAAGTAAAAACCAGTACGGTACTGGCTCGATGGAAGTTAACGTAACCATTCTAGGTCCCTTCCACCACCTCTCATTGGCCATCGTGGTCTCTTTTAGCACATCCCCCTCCCAGTAGTCATGCAACACATAATCATAACATAATTTACATTCATCGACCTTTTATACAAAGGTCCATCAAATCAAACATTCACATCTTTGAGTTTGCCATAGTTCTTGGCCAATTATAAGTCAATTATTGTAATGAAATAAAACAATATAAGTCAATTATTGTAATGAAATAAAATAATATAAGTTAATTATTGTAATGAGATTGGTCACGTGAAATAATGTACAATGTGTACATATTTAAAACAAAAATTTAAAAAGAAGAGACTAATAATTGTACCGCATCAACTTTATATAAAGTTAGTTAGACATTGAAAGAGTGGTATTGGTCTACGAGAATGGTGGTCCCACATGTATAATAATATAAAATCATTATACCAATTTACATATTTTTTAAAGTTTATTATGCACAGATTGAGGGTTAATCATTTTCTAGTGGGGTTGCTATTGGAATTTCAATCTATAGTTGTTGTTGTTAAGATGACAAACTAATTTCTTCAAATTATATATAATTTTAATTTGAAAAATTCATTAGGTTTATGAGAAGGAAAAAAATAAAAATAAAGAGATATTAGGTTTCTAATACTAAGTTTAAAAGAGATTTTTTGAATTTTCAAAATATATTTTATTATTCTATTAGAATGTTTATAATATGATATAAAATAACAGTGAAGCAAAGTGTGTTTATTATTTTAGTGAAAGAATTGTTTAAGTGCAAAGTTTAAATAAAAGATTTTTTTTTTTTTTAATGAATACATTTTTGGCTGAGTAATTTAAATTTTTGAATATTTTTATTATAAGTAAGATTTCTCAAACTAAATTGTAAATGTGAGGTAATTAATTTTTAAACAATATTAAAATTCAATTTTTATTAACAAACAAAATCTATTAACCAAGATAGTATTGAAAATTTGTATAATTTACAATTTTCTCGGGTATAGATAATGGAAAGTGAATCTAGAACAAATGGTTAGATAATGGAAAGTGAATCTAATCTTGTACGGGGAATTTGACTAAACCAAAATATATAGGTAATGGAAAGTGAGAACAGATGGTTCATGGTTGCAGCCAATAGATAGTCCTCAAGTGATGCCCCTCAATCCCAAAAAAGTCATTTGAGAAAATACAACAACAATAGACTTAACATAAACGCTGAAAATCATATGGAAAGCAGACCCATAGGGATCCATTCAGCATCAAAAACTTCGAACCAATATTCAGAAATATGGTCAAACATCAGATAGAGAGAGTACAAAAATGAGTAAAATATAAGCATTTTGAATTTGGAAGTGTTGATGTTGTAGGTAGTTGTTGTTATGGTTGAACCATGCCCTCTATGAAGGGCTTATGATAGTACCCATATGCATCTTCACCTGCAGATTTAGTAATGTGTCATTCCCCGAAAGGAAACCGAGTCCCTGCTTTTGATAGAGAATCTGCTAGCTAGTTTCATTCCCTATAAACATGTTTGAGTGTGAAAGAATCAAATGAGTCTAGAAACTTGAAAATCTCCTCCAAAATAGGCAACAAAAATATATTATGACATATTTGTACTTTTCGAAACCAATTGATAACATTCATTGAATCTCCAAATAGTTGGATGGATTTGACCCCTTTTTCCCCATAAATTGAAGAAGAAGTTTTAAGGCCATAAGTTCGATGAAGTTGTTGGTACCCGAACCCGAACCCATTTTAATTTTGAAGAAGTGTTATGTTGAGAGGTACATGACAACACCCCCATCACATTGTTGGTTTTCATTCTGAGAGGCGTCGTCAAAATAGGCATAGGGGATAAAGCAATCTATGAGTTCAGGTTGAATAATGTGGATGACAGGGGTGTCTTTTTCCTGAGGGAAATGTGTGAGTATTGAGAGTCCTTGAGCAGCTATAATTTCTAGAAGGGAGGGAAAGTCCTGGAAAATGGCTTTGTTGTGGGCCGGCTAGATACCCTAACATGCAATGAGAGGTAGAGCTTTAATATTTTTGTGGGCAGGAACCTGTAACCAAGTCTACCAAGCCAACTCCATTGTGGGCCCATCCCAAGAAACCACTTGATTTAGAAGAACTAATTTAGAAAAACTGTGGGATTGTCCACTGGATAGAAATATACAACCTCTGCCTCCATTTCAATAAAGGAAATGGTAAATTTATGAGCATTGATTATCATCCCAGTGGCCATCCAAAACAAATTGATGATCTCTGCAAGTTTTTCCCTATCTCTAGGTCACCCACTACAAAATATTAGCACATCATCTACGAAGAGTAAATGTGTAATTTTGTGGCCAAGGGCAATCGATATGCCTTTAAAGTCCCCCGAGCTAACCGCTTGACCAATAGAACGACTAAGACCCTCCGCCACCAGCAGAAATAATAGAGGAGAAAGAGGGCATCCTTGTCTTAGGCCATGCTCGGACTGAAATAAAGGAGAGGCAACCCCATTAATGAGTATTACAAAAGATATTGAGGTTATGCATGCCATAACCCATTTGATAAAGGGAACTTTGAACCCCAGATGAGTAAGAAGGATCCTAATGTAGGACCAATTGACTCAATCGTAAGCTTTGGATAAGTCAATTTTTAGGATAGCCCCCTGATGATCTGAAAATAAATTAGAAATCATACACCACTTGATCTTAACGGGATCTAAACCAAGTGCTTCTAATATCACTTGATCCTCAAATAGTATTAAGTATGATACCACTTTCTTATTCCAATATTCTTTCATTGAGAGTGCTTATAACATGGAAGTGAATTATCTTACTTAACCAAACATTTTAACTGATGAACATAACTTGCATATTCATTCAAACATGAGCATATACAGAATCACATGAAAACAATAATTGTGTTTCACAATGACCTTCTTGCATGTTACTCAAACTCAATTACAAATGTCAAATTCGACACAGTCTTGGAAAACCGAATCCAATTACTATAAACACTGTATATTTCTTTACAAAATGTTAAAAGACTCTCTTACAGCTTACAAATCCCAAATTTGCATAATTCTGGCTTACAAATGAGTGATAATATTGTCACCATCGACTCCGTCTCAGAAAACTGATTATGATGACGATAAATACCCCATAACTCTCAAAAGACTACAAACTTGACTTCAAAAGGAAAATGAGCAGAACTTTAATACATGAGAATGTTGTGTTCAAAAACAMAAAAATGTTGTGTGTAAAACACAAAAAYGTTGTGTGTAACACAAAAATGTTGTGTAAAACACAAAAAGGTTGTGTAACAMAAAAATGTTGTGTAAAACACAAAAA
This sequence comes from Picea glauca, assembly GCA_000966675.3. Taxonomy (NCBI): domain Eukaryota; kingdom Viridiplantae; phylum Streptophyta; class Pinopsida; order Pinales; family Pinaceae; genus Picea; species Picea glauca. The sequence goes on from JZKD02S0522649.1 coordinate 125,607, forward strand.
GGTTGTGTAACACAAAAATGTTGTGTAAAACACAAAAAGTTGTGTGTAACACAAAAATGTTGTGTGTACAATGTGTTGGGGTGTGTGCAATTAAATAGGCCACCCCTCTTAACAAAATCCCAATTATTGGATTAGTATCTAAAAATAATTTGGTTGGTTTATAACCAAATCCTAACCTTGTGGCATGTCTTTACTATAAATTGTTTAGTTTGTTTTTACCAAATTAAATGCATGGCATATTGGTTAAATTGTTAGAATATGTGGAGGAGGTCATGGGTTCCAATCCCCACGATCCTCTCCTTTATTTACGCCCTTTGTTTTAATTTGTTATATGTTATATATAGCATATAGTTCAATGGACCACACCCTTTGTTTTAATTTGTTATATGCTATATATATAGCATATACTTCAATGGCCCATGGATTTTGTAATGGATAAACTATATGTTATTTAATAAATAACATATAAAGTGTAACGTT
>JZKD02S0522649.1:138481-150064 GCA_000966675.3 Picea glauca
ATAAATTATTATTTAATTCCCTTAAGCATGCCAACTCTGCCATTATAACGATCGTCAACATTAAATGTGCCTTCTCCTCTTAGAAGGCATTGAAACTTGTTTTAAGTTTTATGTTATGTTCTCATTCATACAATATTACAATCTTTTGTACCCAAGCCCACATAAACAATTGTGGTCTTGTAGGAATGAGTTATGATTCAAAAGGTCTGGAGAAAGCTCATATTGTCTATAGATAAGATTTCATTCCTTAAAATTCTAATGTATCATGATTCTTGAATACTTTAAATATTTTATTATGGCTTGAAAGTCATGTACTAGTTATCAATTAATTAAACCACCCATAAGTAATGTATACATCAACATTGGAGATGGGTTTTAACCCACTCCTCTAAGTTGCAATATATTTATTCAAGACCAAATATATTATTATAACCATATCATAGTGACGTTGGTGGATTGAATCCACGATTTCTCCTTTGATAACATTTAAAGCTACCCTAGTTCTCTGCCTTAGGGTCTCCACAATTTCTCCTTTGATAACATTTAAAGCTACCCTAGTTCTCTACCTTAGGGTCTCCACAATTTACCATAGCAACATTTAAAACTTATTGTTGTCACTTGAAATATTACGTACAAACACAACATGTTGTGTGTTAACTGTCTGGAGTAAAACATAGACTTAACTAGATATTAACCATGAATAGTCTAGGTTTAGGTTAATGTAAATCCATGATGGCAGAATCTGGTTAGGCCATGCCTTAGCATCATTAATTCCTATGCATGTAATACTATAACAATACACCAAGTCTTCCACGGATGGGGTGACATGAAACACACAAGCACCACGTCACACCCGGCCATGCCAAGCCATAAATAAGGCAGGTCGGCTCCCATCCCCTCGTCATTAAGTCTGTGAGCCAACCTTAACTGTTAACCAAGAGCCATGGGACTGCTCCCTCACGTGAATAGACCGAAAACAAAGAAATTCAATGATGGGGGGTTGATAATGGCATTCGTCATGTCACACCTCCTTTTTATCACCCAACTATGCATCAATTCTCTCCATTTCACCTTCGGTTCGCACCAGGATAGTAGTTTTGTGCTCTAGTGCGACCATTGCAACACCTCCTGCAACTTTTCCATTAGACTCACCTTCTCAATCCCACGAGAGAGAGGTAAGTTGTGTCGCGACCTAGCCTAGTACAGCCTGGCTGTGAGACAGAAGCGACAACAGAGGCTAGAGAGGGCACTCTCCATGGCCCACACTTAGAGAATTTAGATATCTCGCAGGGAATAGATGGTCTGGTCACCTCTTATGGCGTATGTGGAGGAGGTCATTCCGGAGCAACCCATACAGATCCCTCCAGAGTCTCTTCTCTTCATGGTGCCAGAGAATTGGCAACCTCCAAGCAGCTTACCTAAGGAAGATACTCAATCAGTTACAACATCTCACCATGAAACCAACACCATGGAGGCAAAAATGGAGGAGTTCCACATCTGCTACATCAAGGAGGAGTTCCTAGAGGAGCTCCTCCATATGGCTGCTCAGGATGTCACCCTTTCAGTGGGCTACAATCCTTCCAGAACTACTGAGCGAGAAGAGGACCCTGGGAAGAAGGTAGGAGCATAGGGACAAAGCGCAATAGTAGAGCACCAGGACAGAGCAGAGGATGTAATGCAGGATGCAACAAGCGAGGCTGTGGAGGGTGGAATGTCGAAGGAGGGTGGCAAGGTCCTTGCACCACCTCCTATCTTGATTTCACTGGAACAATGATGTGTCCCCCCACCCTTCTTCTTCCACTCAAAATAGTTAGGCTTGGTGTTTGACCTTAGAAGCCAGATGCCAGACTAGGTCTATCGTGGCACACTCATGAACCAACGCATAGACATGATGTACGAGGATTTCTCCAATGTGCCAGGAGGGCAAAGATGTCTGACGTGTGCGAGACCTTATGCTCTGCCAGCTTGGAATGGATCGCACAATGAAGACCTCGACAAGGCCACCTCTAGAACCAACGGGTAATTTCTTGGCTAGGAATGCCTTCTAGTTATGGTTAGATGTTCAGGTTCTGGTTAGGGGTTCAGTCAGCTCAAACTCTTTAATGTTTTGTCTAGTTTCAATTTCAGTTTTCATGGTTAATGCACAAACTATAGGCCACCACCTGTCCTGTTTTCCTCCGGGTAGGGCAGGTGGTGGTCCGCCTCTTTTGGACATGGATATCCAAGGCTGCCAATTGTTCCGATTTCCGCTAATTTGGTGGAACAGATGGCAACCTAAGGACAGATGTTTCTTTTTGCATGTGATACAATACAATAGGATCTACCCTCTTTTTTACTTAAAAAAAAAAAAAAACAATACACCAAGTCTTAACTATGGTGTGTTAATAGAGTCATTCACAAGTTCAGAGTATCAAATCCATTTGAATGGGGAGCATTAGAGTCATATTCCCTACTCTAACCAACCATAGGGTTTCATCACTTCCATTTTTCATTTGCAGAACATACTTGAACCCAAGTTGTAACGAGTTCCAAGGTAATACAGGTGCTAGCTTCATTTATTAAAATGGTTGGATAGTTTAATACTTATATTGGCTTCTTCTTGTATCTATTTATCTCAAAAAAGACTTTGTTTATGTGGTTTGTATGCATGGTTACATAGGTTTGGAATTTCACGGCTTTCCCAAACAACATGCTCATTGTCCATTGAGCATTAAGGTAAAAAGTGATTTTATTAATAGTAAGAAGTCTTCAGATTTCTTCTTATATTATTTGAATCTCTCTAATGCTATCTGGCTATGGATTCCATGCAGGGTCCATTGAAACCCTTGGTGCGAAGTCAGAATCAATGGCCACTGATAACCAGGTACTATGACTTGTATTCTAGTGAATACCCATATATTTCTTCGTAGGTTAAGAGTTGTCTTGAAGAAATACGATTTCGAGAGCATCAATTGGGTGATAATACTGAGATTGATTCTCTTTTTCATGTTACAGAGGTTAGGTAGCGATGTATTTACTTCTTCCAAATATATATATGAGCTCAATTGTTGAATCCTCTAATGAGATAACCAATATACAATTTTTTAGTTTTGTTTTAATACTATTATGATTTGTTTTAACTCCAACATTTGAGGCATAGCTATTGGAGCTCATACATAATATCTTTTAGGTTGTATATATTAAAAATAACGCCTTCTTTGTTTTTGGTCAATGGCAAAACAATTTTTTTATTATGAGAAGAGTTTTAAAACATTTTGTTATTTTGTTTTGAGCCATGATGCCATGGTCAATGGCTTCACACGGTTTCCATTAAACGTTTACTCTATCATTTCTTAAAATGAGGCTTGGTTATCATACTACATTATATTGTTTTTAGCCACAAGATTTCTTTAATTATTTACCCTATTTATCTCTGCACCATATTTTGTATTAAAATGGTTTATGATTATGAGATTTTCCCGCATCATTTTGATTCTGGTTTATTTTGAAACTAAATATTTTGTATTTCTTTTACTGGCAAAAGTATACATTGCTTATTATGCAAAAATGGTTCTTTATATTCTCAATCGAGAACATTTTTCTTTTAATAAACAAATAATCTTAATTGAAAATAACAAGTAGATAAAAATATTTATTTTCTTTTGAGTTGCACTAAATGAATATTAATTCTTCTACCAAGGACAACATGCTACATAGTTCACCATGCATTTTTTTTTGCTAGTATGATAAATAAATAAAAAACTGAAAATAAAATCCTACAAGCATTCTTATTATTTTCTTGCTACCAACCTTCAAATAATAAATAGAACACATATGTATTTATGATTATAATCAATATTGTAACTTTTACAACTATTCTCTAATGTATTACTTGTCATTCTTTAAGGAAAAAAAACAAATAGAAATAAAGAAAACTTATCCGAGCCATCTTCGATAACTCGGAAACAAATTGGATAGGGAACCAGTTCCTCGCAACCATAGACACGAACAAATAAAGTTACTTGTCCTTGTCGCCCTCGAGCCTAAATCATTAATTCATGGGGACTAAAAATTGTATAACCTTTACCATAATTCCTTGAGTTTAGTTCTTTCCTGAACCATTAAACTATTTTCTTCTGAAGTACTCACTAGTGTCCTTCCTCATAACATAGTTGTCTTTAATAGATTTCATAGGTCTTTTCAAGTTGGCCTCATCCCTAACCCTAGCGAATATTCTTGGCCTAATTTTGTGCTAGCTTGTTCCCTCACATCCCACACCTTTGGGAGTAGGGTTCTACTTGTCCCATGGACAATAATTCGTTTTGGTGGTTTTATCCTTTTCACTCACCCATGGAATAATGATTTATTCTTTGTAATTGGATTCCCTAATCAGTTTGTATTTTGTTAATTAAATAAATTAAAAATAAAGGTTACAAAAATATTCATCATTGATGTTTATGATGGCATAGTTCCACATAATTCTTTTCCAATAAATTTCACAATATAAATTTTGACATAAACTAGCAAGAATTAAATGTTTAAATATGTAAACCGAGGGACATTACATCTTCTCTCCCTTGAATTGAACACCATCCCCGGTGTTCCAAATTAATCATATCATATTTGGAACATATATGGGTATGCCTTTCTCATGGATTCCTGCATCTCCCAAGTATCGTCCTTGATACTAAAGTGCCTCCATTGCACTTTAACTTGAGAAATGGCTAGGTTCTGCAACACAATTTCCTTCATGTCGAGAATATGTAACAACTCCACCCAAAACTCACCTTTGGGTTCCACCTGAATCACATTCCAATTTACAACATGAGTTGTGTCATGTACATACTCTTTTAATAGTGAAACATGAAATACATTGTGAACTTTTAGGCTAGATGGAAGTGCAAGTTGGTAGGCCACCAACCCTAACCTGGCGAGCACTTGAAATGGCTCGCAATACCTTGGTGCCAACTTGGTACTTTTACCCAATTTAAATGCACTATTCTCAGGTCTGAATTAAAGGTAAAAATGATCAACTATGTTAAATTCTACATGAATTCTTTTCAAATCTGCAAAGCTCTTTTGTCTGTCTTGTGCAATTTTCAAGTTTTTTTTTTTTTTGTACAATCGTTTCCATTTCTTTTAACATATTTGGGCCCAAGATAATCTTTTCAACTGAGTTATCCCAACTAATAGGTGTTCAGAATTTTTTATAGTACATTACCTCAAGGGGACTCATCTTTAAGGAAGCCTAATAATCATTATTGTATGCAAACTCAACCAAGTGGCGGTACTCTTCCCACTTTATGGGACATTCCATCACATACATCTGCAACATGTCCTCAAATATTCGGTTAGTCCTTTCAGTCTGAACATTGGTTTGAGGATGGTATGCGGTACTAAAGCTCAACTGAGTATCCAAACTACTGAATAAAGCCTTACATACATTCAAGGTCAATTTCGTGTCCCTATATGAAATTCTAGTCTTTGGTATACCATGCATCCTAAATATTTTTTTCATGAATATTTCTGCAATGTTTATCGCCTTATGATTTCATTTCACTGGAATGAAGTGTGCAACTTTAGTAAGTTTTTCTACTATTAGAATAATGGAATAATTTTGTTTCTTAGTTTTAGGCAACCCTGTAATAAAATCCATGTTGATTAATTCCCACTTCCACTCAGGAATGGGTATTGGTTGCAATAATCCTGTTAGCTAACGGTGTTAAGATTTAACTTGTTGGCACTCAAGGCACCTAGCAATATATCCAACCACTTTAGTTTTCATTCTAAGCCAAAAATATTATTTTTTTAAGGTTTTTATAGTCTTTTGGTAGCCTGGGTGACCTAAGTAAGGTTTCTTATGTACTTCAACCAACATTAAAATTTTCAAATATACACTATTTGGAATGTAAATTTTGTCCTTATACAACACTAACCCATCCTGATTACACCTTAATTTTGACTCTTCTTCACTGGAGTCATCATTCTGTAATTATTCCTGTAATTTGTTATAAGTTTCATCATTTTCTGCTACTAATTTTATTTTCTGTTTTAGATCAGTTTTCAAATTATTACTGTAAACTGCATTTAATTTCCTATTGAGTGCATCGACAATTTTATTCTCTTTTCCCTTAATGTGTTTTATCTCAAAATCATACTCACCCAAGAAAGATAAACGTATTTCTTGTCTTGCATTCAAGGTTTTTTGATCGAAAAAGTATTTAAGGCTGATGATATATGTTTTCAACAAGAATCTCCTACCCAATAATTAGTGTCACCATATTTTTAAAGCATGCGTAATAAAAGATAGTTCTAGACCATGTGTTGTATAATTCTTTTCATGATCCTTTATTTTTTGTGACTCATAATAAATCACATGATCATCCTATAACAACACTCCTCCCAATCCTTCTTTTCAGGCATCAGTACAAACCACAAAATCTTTATGTGGATCTGTTAACTTCAAAATAGGTGTCGTTGTCAACAATTGTTTCAGTTTCTCAAATATCTCTTGACATTTTTTTGTCCAATTAATCTGATTCTCTTCTCCTGCAATGAAGTTATTGGATAAGAAAGTTTGGACAACCCTTCTATAAATCTACAATAATAACTTATGATTCCCATGAAAGATTGGACATCTAACACATCCTTTGGCACTTGCCAATCTAGGATGGTCTTGACCTTTCGTAGGTCAATTGAGGTTCCTTCACCAAAAATTGCATGTCCCAAATATTGTACCTTATCTTGGTAAAATTCACATCTACTAAATTTTTCATAAATTTGGTGCTCTTTAAGCGATTACAAGACTATTCTGAAGTGGTTTTCATGTTCCTCTTTAGTTTTTGAATAGATCAATATATCATATATAAACACAATCATGAATTTGTCTAGATACTTTCTAAACACATTGTTCATCAAGCACATAAATGTAGCAGTGGTGTTTGTCAAACCAAAAGGTACTACTACAAATTCATAATTCCCATATCTAGTTCGAAATGCAATTTTATGTATGTCCTCTATGATTCTAATCTGGTGATATCTTGACCGCAAATCTATCTTAGAGAATATCTTATCTCCTCTAACTTGATCAAACAAGTAATCAATGTGGGGAAAAGGATATTTGTTTTTAATAGTTATCTTGTTGAGTTGTTTGTAATCAATACACAATCAGAATGCTCCATATTTATTTTTGAAAAACAAAATTGATGCTCCCCACGAGAAGACACTAGGTCTGATATATTGTTTATCTAACAATTCTTGAAGTTGCATCTTAAGCTCTCTCAATTATGGATTACTCATTTAGTATGGGGTCTTAGACACTGGTGCAGATCTAGATACTAAGTTAATGGTGAAATCTATGTTTCGTCTAGGAGGTAATCCTGGATTTTCTTCCAAAAACACATCCTATAACTCTTTCAATAATGGATCATTAGCTAACAAATTTTCATTCATTTCTCCAATATTATTGAATATGTGAAAAACATAAATATCGCAACATTTCCTTGCATTCCTTTTTAATTGTAAAGCATAGATCTGTCTTACTGACACTCCTCACAATATTGCTTTCACTGTTCTATTTTTGTCAAAATAATCTATACAACTAAAGGTCTTGTCACAAAAATTTACAAGATCTCAATGTTTCTCCAAACAATCCATGCCTATGAAAACATCATAAAATCCTAATGGAAAAACACTTAGATATAACTTAGTCTCCATTCCATTGATGTTTACTGCACAATATTTTACCACTTAAACAACTTTTCTTTTTGTTCCTGTAGCTAACTAAACTAGCCATGGTTTATTATGTTTAACTTTCTCTAATTTACAGTTTTCTACCACAATAGGTGAAATATAACATAGACTTGCACCAGGTTTTATTAATATAGATACAAGTTTCTAATTTAACATACCTTATATCTCTACTATGGAAGACTGGTGGTCAGCTTGCGGATTTTCCATGGAAGCATTGATTTTGTGTATGCTTCGAGCAATATTGTTTATTGTTGTCTCTTCTTGAACATTGTGTACTGCCTGATTTTTGTGATTGTTTAATGGGAAGTTTCGGTACATGTGGGGTCCTTTACAACCTTGGCACTGAAGAGGATGCCTAATTATATCATTAACTATCTTATTCACAAAACTAGTGGGTTTATTGCTATTCTAAACTGATACACTTTGTTGTCCAACAAATCTGTTATATTTATTAACAATTGCACTATGCAAAGGTTGTCGAGGATGTTTGAAATTTTTATTTTTGGGATCAAACTTATCCTTATGTTTGTGCTACCACGGCTTTGTATTTTCATTTCTCTCTTTAAATTGATTAAAACATAGTTTAGCATGTCTTATCACTTCATCCATGGTCTCTAGATTAAGGAATTCAATTTTTTCTTTATATACTGTAGGAAAACAAATCATGAACCTCTTAATTGTTTCCTTCTCCTCCCTAAGGTAAGGTACATATCTCATAAGATTCAAAAATTTAGTCATGAAGTCTTCAATGGAAAACTATCCCAGCTTGAGGTCATGGAACTCTTTGGCCTTCTCATCATAATATCCTTCTTTTAAGTATTTTGGTTTAAAATATTTCTTGAACATTTTCTAGTTCAACTCACTGCTCCTAATCTTGTTAACTATTTTTATTTTTTTCCACCAAATGGCATATTTTCCATTCATTTGATACACAACTAATCTAGCCTTCAAATTTTCGGGGTAATTGTAAATTTGAAAGTATTTACTCATGTTCAGAATCCAAGCTTCTGCTCTTTCCTCATACTGACCATCAAAGTTGGGTGGTTTGATTTTCTTAAACTCTCCAAGTAACTCTTCCTCATGTCATTTCCTTGTCTTTGTTTTAGGTGTAAATTTTTGCAATGTACTATTGTCTGAATTATCCTCGCTATTTAATTCTTCTAACAATTCTATTTTATCATTGTTTACTTGATATTCCTTACGTTTATGTGATTCCTCATTATAAGGTTCATTTTTGGCATTGCTAGAAGTTTGTCCTATATGTCATTGTTTTTTCATCTTAGTCATGTTTTTAAGGATAATTTCATTTATTTCCTCGTCTTCTTTACTAACCTTAACTAGCCTTTCATTATATGTCTTTATACTTTCTACATCTACTTTTAGACTACGCATGGTTTCCAATGGTCCTATAGAAATATCTTGTGGTTGATCACTATTCAGTTCTACATACATCTGAGGTTCTCTTCAAGTTGATCTTTCAGGTTCTTAAGCCATGATAATTTGTTGTTGATTCTGATATGTACAAAACACAATGACGTTAATTATGTTGCTTAAAAAAAATTCTTTTTTTATATAAAGAAAATAATTTTGTCTTCCTTGAGCCCATAAGGTTGTAGTGTTGCAACCATGCTCTCATACCATTTATAATGAATCCTTCCACTCTTTCCACCATTTTTTTTTTTAAATTTCCATCATCAAGAGTACATTCATGTGTTTATAATTAGAATTTTTCTTATATATATGTATGTTATAATGTTTCTCACAAATAATTATTTAATGTGCTTAACCAATTGTCATGGTGTTACCATGACATGATATTTGTTCATTGGCGCTTAAATCCACATGCCAACTCTGCCAGTATACTGATCATCATCATTAAATGTATCTTCTCCTCTTCGCATGTATTACAACTTGTTTTAAGTTTTATGCTATGTTTTCGTACATTATCACAATCTTATGCACCCAAGCCCACATAAACAATTTTGGTCTTGTAGGAACGAGTTATGATTCAAAAGGTTTGAAGAAAACTCATATTGTCTACAGGTAAGTTTTAATTACTTAAACTTCCAATGTATCATGGTTCTTGAATACTTTAAATATTATATTATGGCCTGAAATTCATGTACTTGTTATTAATTAATTAAACCACCCATAAGTGATTTATACATCAATGTTGGAGATGGGTTTTAACCCACTCCTCTAAGTTGCAATATATTTATTCAAGACCAAATATATTATTATAACCATGTCGTAGTGATTTTGGTGGATCGAATCCATGTTTTCTCCTTTGATAAAATTTAAAACTACCCTAGTTATCAACCTTAGAGTCTCCACAATTTACCATGACAACATTTAAAACTTATGACTAGGGTTAGAATTTCAAACTGAAAAAGCCCGTCAAATTTGACGGTTTAAACTACTACACTATCGGTTTTGTTGGTTTTAAGCTTGATAGTTGACGGTTGCAGGAAACTTTTGACTGCATTTGACGGGCAAATTGCCTCGTGACGGGCAATTTGCAAGTCAAATTCCATCCCTGCTTATGACTATCACTTGAAATATTACGTATACACATCACGTCGTGTGTTAAATGTATGGACTAAAACACAGACTTAACTAGATGTTAACCACAAATAGTTTAGGTTTAGGTTAATGGAAATCCATGATGGTAGAATTCGGGTAGGCCACGCCTTGGCACAATTAATTCATCTCAAACATTACAACAAGTCTTAACTATGGTGTGGTAATCAAGTCCTTCACAAGTCTAGAGTACCAAACTCATTTGTATGGGGAGCATTAGAGCTATATGACCTACTCTACCCAACCATAGGGTTTCATCATTTCCTTTTTTCATTTGCAGAACATACTTGAACACGAGTTGTAATGAGTGCCAAGGTAATACAGGTGCTATCTCCATTGATTAAAATGGTTGAATAGTTTAATAATTATACCGGCTTCTTCGTGTATCTATTTATCTCAAAATTGACTTTGTTTCTATGGTTTGTATGCAAGGTTACACAAGTATGGAACTTCATGTCTTTCCCAAATAACATGCTCGTTGTCCATTCAACATTAAGGTAAAAAATGATTTGATTTATAGTAAGAAGTCTTCATCTTTCTTCTTATATTATTTGAATCTCTCTAATGTTATCTAGCTACAGATTCCATGAAGGGTCCATTGGAACCCTTGGTATGAAGTCGAAATCAATGGCCAGTGATAAGGAGGTAACGTGACTTGTAATCTTTTGTATACCCATATACTTTTTTGTAGGTTAATAGTTGTCTTGAAGAAATATGATGCCGAGAGAATCAATTGGGTGATAATACTGACATAGATTCTCTTCACCGTGTTACAAAGGTAAGGTAGCAATGTATTTACTTCTTCCAAAAATATATACGAGCTTAATCATTGAAATATCTGATGAGATAGCCAATATATAAATTGCTATTTTAGTTTTGATACTATTATGAGTTATTTTAACTCCAGCGCCTTAGGCATACTTGTTGGAGCTCATACATAATATCTTTTAGTTTGTATATATTAAAAATAATGCCCTCTTCGTTTTTGGTCAATGGCACAACAATTTTGTTATTATGAGAATAGTTTTAAAACATTTTGTTATTTTGTTTTGATTCATGACGCCATAGTCAATGGCTTCACATGGTTTCCATTAGACGTTTACTCTGTCATTTCTTGAAATGAGGCTTAGTTATAATATTGCATTATATTGTTTTCATCCATAGGTTTTATTTAATTATTTACCTTATTTATCTCTACACCATATTATGTATTAAAATGGTTTATGATTATGATATTTTCCTGCATCATTTTGATTCTATTTTAGTTTGGAA
>JZKD02S0522649.1:156457-175480 GCA_000966675.3 Picea glauca
TTGCTGAAGAAGTGGAGCAACAATAACCTTGTTGATGGCGTCGGCTGCAACTGCGGTTCCAATCTGGGCCATGGCGTCGATTGAAGCAGAGAATATATTGAATAAGTAAAAAATGCGTGAGATTGTATTAAGAAGGGAAAAGAAGAGGATGTGTGATTGAAGCAGAATATATTGGCCAGAGGGAGGGACAGGAAGAGGGAGATGGATTGGCAAGAGGGAGAGACAGAGGGATTAATATAGGCTTAGCCGGAATCGATGACTGGTATGGCATATTGAGGAATAAGAATACGTAGAGGGAAACAGAAAAAGTGAAAGTGGGAATCCTATAATTTCATTTATGATGTGAAGCGAGCTAATGTTCTTTGTGGATTCCCTTGAGGTAAACCTACATTTAAAAGAGGAATGATGGTCCAATCCACAAGCAAAGTAGAGAGGCTGGGTTTCCTTCTTACCCATATTGTAAGGGCATCCGGTAACGCATGTGTGGAAATGTTTATTCCATTGTAAAGAAAAGTAAAATTAAGAACCTGATGCATTCTTTTGTTTTTCTTAAATGAAATGATATTTAGAAATTAAAGTAAAACTCTTAACACCATGTTTTGCTGTAACCAAAAAATTATTATATGAATTTTAAAAAATAAAGAAAGACATTTCATATTAAAGTAAATAAAGATATTTATCATAAAAAAAATTATTCTATGAAGTATAAAGAAAAGGAAAATGAAAAGAATAAGAACATGATACATTGCTTTATTTTAATTGAAATGCCATTAAGAAATTGAAGTTAGAGTTTTAGCATAATCTTTGGCAATAAAGAAAAAGCATTATAAGAACTTTATAAAGAAAGTGAAAAGAATAAGAACATGATAGATTGTTTTATTTTATATTTTTATTGAAATGTCATCAATGAAATTGAAGTTAGAGTTTTAGCATCAACTTTGGTAATAAAGAAAAAAGCAAATTAAGAACTTTTTAAAGTAAAGAAATATATCTTATATCTTCATTATGAAGAATTTATTTTTGAAATTATATTAGTTTAAAAAAAAAAAAATTAATGTTATATTTAAAATGAAAATTTATGGTATTTATTTAATAAAAATTATTAACTAAGATTATATAAAATTATTATTTTTAATTAAGGCGATTATGCTTGCTTGTTTTTGTTATCCAACATTTTTCTTCATTTTTTACATGGTCTACTTCATTTTCCATTTTTTACATGGTCTCTTCTATCTTCTATGTGATCTACTTGCATAAGTATGTAATTAATTATAAAAAAGATCAAATATGTTTATCTTGTAACATCTTGGTATTGTTGTTATTACTATACAACATATTTCCTTTTCATGATAGTTGATGTAAATTTGTATGTTAATGTGTTAATTAATGGTGACACCATTTATTAACATGTTAACACACAAGGATTAATATTCATTGAGATGAATCTGTTATTTCTAAGAGATATGTGCTTTGTGATGTCGCTTCGTCTATGCACATCGGCCTCAATGGATAGGGTTTATCCCTGGTCGATCGCAGGCCTGCTTAGGGTTGTTCTGCGCCATTTGATCCTTTGTTTGCAGGTCATTCCTCAGCGATGGTGGATCCTTCATCCAGCAGTGCAGCTCCAAGCCTTAGATTTGCTTCTCCAAACCTTGGATCCTCTCGGGGGCCACCAGTTTTCCCTCTTAAGGATTTGCCTTCTGGTTTCGTTGCCATTCATGGTAACTCTTTTTGTGATCTGGTCAAGAGGAACCTTGTGTCTTCATCTTGTTTGGTGCAAGAGGCTCTGGCTCCTTCCATCCCTATGATGAAGGATGTTATTTCCAAATTAGCTCATCTCAGCTCCACGATGCTCATCTGTCATTTTAATGTTCTCTCGCCTCGTCTTGTTCATCTCAACAACTGGATTTCGGGATCTTGGCTGCCTATTTTGAAAGGTGATGTTTTGATTCACCCCTATGCTCAAGGGGTTTCATTGTTGAGTTTGATCTTCAAGATGATAAATATTTGATCTTTAGCTCTGACCCTTAGTTCTAGCGTAGTTCTATTTTATGTAGGAATCCTTGGTCTCCTTCATTTGATCCTTCGAAAGATTTGTTATCTTTTTCTCATGTTTGGGTTAGGCTCTCAAATATGCCCCTGCTTTTTTGGGGCTTAACCTCTTTCCAGGCCATCGATAATACTTTAGGAAGGTTTCATTTTATAAGCCATGAAATAGAAAACTACAACATTTGCATGTACGCTTGAATTTGTGTAGAAATGGATTTCAGCAAGGGGTTTTTGGCCAAAATCAACTTGACAGGGGATAACTATTCATCGACTCAAAAGCCAGATTATGAAAAAAAATTCTACGGTGCTAAGCTTATTTTGACACAGGACACTTGGTAGCCTAATGCCCTGGGGGTCCTAAGAAAGCTTAAAAGTAGTGTAAGTCAACTTGGTGGGTTGGCTCCCACATTGATCATCAACTTATTTCCAAGGAAGATTCTTCAGATGTTGACCCTCCCAAGGAGGAGTCAAAAGAGGCTCCTTTGAAATCCAATGTCACCCCATCCAATGAGGACTCTCCAGATCTAGATCCTCCATTGAATGATTTAAAATCTGAAATAAAGGATGTCAAGGTCCCATCTGAGACTATCAAGAACCCTGAAATGCTGCAAGAAACACCTCAGAAGCTCAAAGAGGATTCAACTTCTCCATATTACGGTAAAGAAAGCCAGGTTCACCCCAAATCCATTCCTCTTGTAAGTTGGGTAGATGAGGTTGATGAAGCTAAGGCATTAGATAAGGCACATTGGATTCAGTAATTCCCCCAGTCTTCAGCATGCAGGGAAGATCATTCTTTTGAAGTTGAGGTGTCGGTTCAAGAAAAAAAAGAAGTATCACATCAAGGCAATAAAAGAAACATAGACATCACAAATGCTCCAACATATGTAATTGAAGATTGGATGGTAGTCGGAAAGAAGAAGAAAGAACATGTAACATCGCATTCAATGGTAACACGTAGTCAATCCCACAAGTCACTCAAAAAGGCGATCTCTTCCCCAACAAGTTAATTTAGATGCAATGTTTCTTCACTTTTATCCTCGTAGTTTTTTTTCCGAGTATATTCAGTGAGGTTGTTCTTTGTGAAGTTTTCATTTGGGTATTTGAACCAATCATTCCTAGCTTGTAATAGTGGATTAACTGAGGCCCTGGATTGGCCCGAATTTTGAAAGACTTTGTAACCCCTCAATGGTTTCAGCCATGCCCTTTTTTGATAATAAAACTTCCCAGTTTTTGTGAAAAAAAAACATGTTAACACACAAGATCAAGTTTTCTTGTGTTTTGTAAGATAGTGTTAGTTTTAGCCCACTTTATTAGGTTTTATACCATCAAACATTTTAAATCTATTGTGCTATAACTTTTAAATCTTTTTGGATAATTGGCACATATTTTGAAATTTTTGGTCTATTTGAAAATGTCGTAGTCTAAATGTTCTACGTTTAGGCTCTTTTCCAAGGATATTATCCATTTAATTTTGCCCAAAAATTCAGCGAGAAACTATTGGATCTACATATTTGAGAGGTTAAGTCCATATAATATGAGTTCCCTGAGAGTTTTTCAGGATGTGGAATCCATTTATGCATTTGTAAATGCAATTTTATAAACAAAAGAAATTTGTGTTTTCGCCCAGATTTTTATCGTCAAACTCTGGTGAAAAGTGCCCAAACATAGAACATTTAGAAAATTCCTTTGAAAATAAGACACTCTTTTTTTTGTTTTGTACACTAGTACAAAATGAGAGATAAGTGACTAGGCAACCAAAAAATTTGGTCACAGTTTTTTCAAGGGATAAATGACCAAAATTGATAAATTTTAAGTGAGCTAACTAAAAAAGACCAAGATAAATGACCACATTGGTCACGGGATAAGAACTAAACTAAAAAAGACCAAGATAAATGACCAAATTTGGTCACGAGATATAACTAGACTAAAATGACCACATAACAATTAGTCATTTATTTGGTCATTTTTAGTTGTGTCACTTCGACAATGGAAAATTATAATTTTGATAATGAGTTTCTACAATTTACTAAATTCTAACACTACAGATGGATTCAGATACCCCCTCATGTGTCACATCTCAACAATTGACACCAAATTAGTTATCATGGTGATGTCCTGGCGAGCTATGGATTTATATGTATCATCATCTTGAAAATTCCCTTTATAGGAACTAATTACTTTGAACTAGATCCAACCATGGGAAACTACTCCATATAGTCAATTATTAGACTTTATATTACACATTAATATATTACACATTGAGAGATTTAATTTGGGGGCTTAGGCATAGTAAAAATGATTCATAAGTTATGTGTGAAAATGGGTTGTTCATTAATTCATATCAATAAATGAACCAATGGAAGTTATTTATAATTATAAGATCCAAGAATATTGAATAATTAAGCTTGAATTTCATTGCAGGGTTCATAACTTTGGCGTTTCAGGTTGATCTACAAGTATCGTTGGATTAGATACCTTATGGATTTAAGAGCATTGAATCGTAATTAATAGTAATCATTGATCACTTTAGTCGATCAACGATCAACATTGTATATCATTGTTGACTTCTTGGAGAAAGGGAGTGTGCCTTCGTAGATCGAATGGTGGTAAATATTTAGTTCGGACGATAGATGGTTCTTGACGCAAACCTCCCTTTCTCTCACAAGTGTTGCATGACCTTCCGGTCTAGGATCGATCAAGAAACTGATTCAGATCGACTCTTCGGGCCTCTACTAGACCCCAAACCCACTTACACGGGTCCGTCCTCCAAATTCACAAGTCGCATAAGACCCGCGGCTTCTCTCTTGAATATTGTTCACACCTCAACACCAAGCGGGTGCTAGCTCTTTTCTGCTAAGCCCTTTCTCTCATGCGACCACGGGCTGTGACCACGACCTTAAACAAAGGCGCATCACGACTTCGCAAGTCGGGGATTTGTATGCGAGTCACCCTGGCTCTTCTGATCCTCGAAATCTCGACAAGGGCCTAGCGCTCGCTAGTTCCTCCCTTATCCTCTTTCCATATGACCCCTCGCTATGACCTAGGGCCAAACCTCCAAGCACATCAGGATTTTGCGGATCAGAAGAGTTGAGGTGACTCGCATACAGATCCCCGACTCACGAAGTCACGACGTGCCTTTGTTTAGGCTCATGGTCATGTCCCGTGGTTGCATGAGAGAAAGGGCTTAACAAAGAAGAGCTAGTGCCCGCTTGGTGTTGAGGCGTGAACAATATTCAGGAGAGAATTCGCTGGTCTTAGGCGACCTGTGCATTTGGAGGAAGAACCTGTGTAAGTGGGTTTGGGGTCTAGTAGAGGCCCGAAGAGTCAATCTGAATCAGTTCTTGATCGATCCTAGACTGGGAGGTCATGAAACCCTTGGGAGAGAAGGGGGGGGGGCTGCGTCAAGTGGTATCATAGCCGAAGTTTTTCTTCCAGACAGCAGGCAAAGGAGAAGAGACAAAATAACTCGAAGTTGTACTATGTGTGTGACGGACAGTCAACACAATGCCGTCGAGGAGACGATTGGAACCACCTTTGGCCAATCGCACTGTGGAAAGGGATATGCGAGAACTTTGTGCAAGATTAGAAGCGATGGAGGAAGCACAGAGACGAGCACCTGACACTGGAGACATCAGCGATGCAGAGAGCGAAGAAGATGTAGGAGAGGATGTTGTTGAAGAACACTTTCTGAGAGCAGTTTCTAGATTAAGAGGCATAGCCAAGATAGAGGTCCCAATGTATGAAGGCAATCTTGATGTTGAAGAACTGTTGGATTGGATAAGGTCCATGGACAAGCATTTCGACTATGAGGAGGTCGATGAAGAGAAAAAGGTGAAATAGGTTGTCACCAGATTAAAAGGACATGCAACACTATGGTGGGATGAACTACAGGCTGAGAGGAGGAACACAGGAAAACAGAAGATAAAGAGTTGGGACAGAATGGTAGCCAAGTTGAAGGCTAAGTTCATGCCCAAGGATTATAAAATTAATTTGTTTAGGAAGATGAAAAACCTGAGACAGAAAGGGATGACAGTTAAGGAGTACATAGAGGAGTTCTATAGGCTGAACATCAGAACTGGACAAAGGGAGAGAGATGAATAAAAGATTGTCAGATACATAAATGGTCCGAGATATGAAATCCAGGATGAGATCAACATGATGTCGGTAAGGACAGTAGAGGATGCTTATCAGTTTGCACTGAAAGCATAGTAGAAGTTGGCTATAAAACAAAGCCAACGAGGGAGAGGTAAAATACTAGTCCAACCAGAGGAAAGGGAGTTACCCACGACAAGTCACATAAGTCTAAGGACGAGACTGAGAAACCACACAGTCACCCGGAAAGAGGAGGAAGTTCCCGAGAAGGACAGAGTGGTGGAAGAAATTCTTCTAAAGGAAGAGGAAGAAGAGGACGAGGAGAAGTAAGATGCTATGCCTGTGGAAAGACAGGACACATGTCTTGGGAATGTCCCAAGAAGAATAAAGAAGGAGGAGGTGAGGCTCACATTTCAAAAGAACAACGAGGAAATGTTGAAGCAGAAGGAGTAGAGGATGGAAGATCCCTGATGTTGAGGAAGGTTCTCTTAAAACCCGAGGCAGAAGTTGAAAGGTTGGTGCAGAGGAATAGTCTCTTCATAACAACTTGAAAGACTAAAGACAAAGTATGCAAGGCGATCATCGACAGTGGGAGCATTGATAACTTAGTATCCACAGAGATGGTGGAGAAATTGGAGCTGGATACAACTGCACATCTGAAGCCATACAAAGTCTCATGGTTGCAGAAAGGACACCAGGTAATGGTCACTAAACAATGCTTGGTTAATTTTAAGATAGGAGGATATAGATATGCAATTCTATGTGATGTAATTCCCATGGATGTATGCCATATTTTGTTGGGAAGACCATGGAAGTTTGACAGGAATGTCATCCATGATGGGAGGAAAAATACATACACTTTGGAAAAGAGTGGTAGAACAGATATGTTGCTGCCAATAGAGGATAAGAAAGTGAAGGAAGAATCCAGCACGAGCATACTTCTCATGAGTGGGAAGGAACTCCTGAAGGAAGTCAAGGAAGAAAAGGAGATGTAGTTTGTTGTGGTGAGGAAACCTAGAGTTATCCTTACTATTACATCGATGGATGGTTTGCCTGAAGAAGTTCAGGAATTGTTGGATAATTTCGCTGACATAGTGGTGGATGAGTTGCCTAACTCATTGCCACCCATCAAGAGTATCAGTCACCATATCGATTTGATACCAGGAGAAAGTCTGCCAAACAAAGTAGCATACAGATTGACACCTCGGGAGAATGAGGAGGTGAAGAACCAAGTCTAGGAATTGTTAGACAAGGGTTTTGTCAGAGAGAGATTGAGTCCATGTGCAGTGCCAACTGTATTGAGTCCAAATAAGGATGGGGGATGAAGAATGTGTACATACTCAAGAGCCATTAACAAGATCACCATCAGGTATAGATTTCCTTTACCAAGAATGGATGATTTAATGGACTATTTAAGTGGAGCGAATTTCTTTTCCAAAATAGATTTGAAGAGTGGATATCACCAAATCAAAATGAGAGAAGGTTTCTATGAATGGATTGCTATGCCATTTGGCTTAACAAATTCCTCGAGTACTTTTATGAGGCTGATGAATGAAATACTGAAAAATTTCATTGGCAAGTTTGTGGTTGTATATCTAGATGATATACTGATCTTTAGCAAGACTAAAGAGGAGCATTTGAGACACCTAACACTAGTGATGAGGAGACTACAACAAGAGAAGTTGTTGATAAATTTGAAGAAATCCTCTTTTATGAAGACAAAACTCATTTACTTGGGTTTTGTGATCTCTTCAAATGAACTGAAGATGGATCCAGAGAAGGTGAAAGCAATCAAAGAATGGTCATTACCAAGGAGCATGTTTGAGGTAAGGAGCTTCCATGGATTCACAAGTTTCTATAGGAAGTTCATCAGAGACTTCAGTGGAATTTGTGCACCAATGATGGATACAGTGAAGAAGAAGCACAAGTATTTTAAATGGACAGAGGAGGCCGAGAAGAGCTTCAATATACTGAAGGAGAAAATAACAGAACGACCGAATCTGGTCTTGACAAATTTTGAGAAGACATTTCAAGTGAGATGTGATGCAAGTGGAGTCACGATAGGAGTAGTTTTGAGTCAAGATATAATATCTGTTGCATATTTCAGTGAGAAGCTGAATGAGACCAAGAGAAAATACTCCACGTATGAATAGGAGTTTTATGCCATAATTCAAGCCTTGAAGAAATGGAGACATTATCTTGTCCCACAAGAATTTGTCTTGTATAGTGATAACCAGGCTTTACAATTCATAACTAGAAATGAAAAATTGAATCAGAGACATGCAAAATGGGTTGAGTTTATGCAAAATTTTAGTTTTGTCATAAAACATATTGTTGGGAATGCTAACAAGGTCGTTGATGCATTAAGCAGGAGATGTCTAATTCTGCAGGAATTTCAGGTGAAGACCTTGGGGTTTGAACACCTTAAGGACATGTATTGTGATGATACAGATTTCAAGGAAGCATACGAAGCATGTACAAACCATGTGCCGAGAGACAAAAGCTAGTGGACAAAGTACATGATTCAAGAGGGATTGTTTTTCAAGGGAAATCAGTTGTGCATACCAAGATTCTCAATGAGGGATAATCTCTTGAAGGAAAAGCATAGTGGAGGATTGGATAGACATTTCTGCCATGATAAAATGTTTGCACAGTTGAGCAGTTCATACTATTGGTCAGGTATGAGAACATGAGTGATAAAATTTGTGAACAGATGTAGAATCCGCCAACATGCAAAAGGAAAAAGACAGAACGCTGGATTGTATCAACCATTGCCAATACCAGAGAGGCCTTGGGATGCAATAAGCATGGATTTTGTGTTGGTATTTCCAAGGATGCAAAGGGGATTTGATTCCATATTTTTGGTGGTGGATAGATTTTCAAAGATGGCACATTTTATCCCATGCCAAAAAACCAGTGATGCAATACATGTTGCAAATCTGTTTTTCAAGGAAGTTGTAAGACTTCACGACCTACCTAGGAGCATTGTCTCGGATAGAGACACAAAATTTGTTGGTCACTTTTCAAGGACACTGTGGAATAAGTTGGGGACATATTTTTCCTTCAAATCATCTTATCATCCTCAGACAAAGGGACAGACTGAGGTGGTGAATAGAAGTTTGGGAAACTTACTGAGGAGTCTGGTCACTGAACACCATAATCAGTGGGATCAGATTCTGCCGCAAGAAGAATTTGCATACAATGACTCACCAAACATGAGCACTGGAAAGAGCCCATTCCAAATATTTTATGGAATGCAACCCAGGGGAGTATCTGAGTTGAGAAACTTGGAACATAGTGAGATCAGGAGCGCTGGAGCAGAAGATTTTGCTGCAGAAATGCAGAGGCTCCATAGCCATATCAGAGGACAGTTGCGGAATTCCAACCAGGAGTACAAGAACATAACTGATCAACATCACAGGGAAATTCAATTTGAAGTCAGAGATCAGGTTCTGGCACATCTCAGGAAAGAGATGTTCCCTAGAGGAACGTATAACAGGTTAAATATCAAGAAGATAGGACCATGTAAGATCTTAAGGAAGTTTGATGCAAACGCCTACGAGATTGAGTTGCCAGATGATGTGGGAATATAACCCATATTCAATGTTGCAGACCTGTATCCTTACATAAAGGATGATACAAAGGGATCGAAATATCGAGA
This sequence comes from Picea glauca, assembly GCA_000966675.3. Taxonomy (NCBI): domain Eukaryota; kingdom Viridiplantae; phylum Streptophyta; class Pinopsida; order Pinales; family Pinaceae; genus Picea; species Picea glauca. Next base: position 166,260 of record JZKD02S0522649.1, read on the forward strand.
GAAGATTCAATGGGAGAAGCAAATGCCTATAGCAGAAAAACCACAGATGGAGAAGATTGGTGATCGAAGGATTGGCAAGAAGACCAGGAGGAAGAACTATTTTGAGTATCTAGTCAAGTAGAAGGGGCACCCAATAGAAGACGCCAGTTGGGAAAATGAAGCTGTTATCCAGAAACATGGAAATTCAGTGCAGGAGCTCATGGACAGGAGTCCATGATTTTTTATCAAGGGGAGTATGATGTAGGAGCATCATTGTCATGTGCGAGGAGCGAGACCTATCAGCGTTTGGGAACCTGTATGGGAGCTCAACGCCAATAGTTACAACAAATATTTTGAATTCTGCCTTAACTCAACATCGAAATTAATATTTTGATGCACGCTTGAACCGAGTGCCATAATTACCCTTTGAGGCATGTTTGGACAATCGTGAGAGGAGCAAGAATTTCCATTACGAATCTGGAATGCGATTGGTCCAGATAGTTGTTAGGTTAGGTTTTGAAATAGACAAGTAGTCAGGGGGAACCCTAAGAGCCTCAGAGAGAAATAAAGGTTTTGTAAGCCCGAATGGGGTTAGATAGTAGTGGTTATAGAGTAGATGTTAGCTGCAAGTTAGGAGGAGATTTCTTAGTTTTTAGTTTTTGTTTTGATCACAGTTGTAACAATTTTCACTTATGAATATAACAGAGGAAAAATGACCCAATGCATGGTGTGAATACTATTTTAAATTCTTTGTTATTGTGTTTTCATGAATGAATGAATGGAACTGTGAATGTTAGGATAAGTTTCAATTGTTTCTCTTCTGTCGAAGTGGTGCAAGGCGTGCACACAAAACGCAAGGAGTGCGTGGATGGAGTCAGTTTTGGTCCTGAAGCTCAGGAGAGATAACACGAACTTTCCCTTTGCAAGGAGTGCAAAGAGACTGGTGCAAAGTGTGCACAATCGTCCGCAAGAATTCAGATCTTGTGTAAAGACTTGGTGCAAGGAGTGCACAGACCCAAGATTCGACTAAGGGTCGAAGAGGATTTGTAAGAAGTCGGGGAATCAGAAAAGGAGAACGCTAGAAGGGAGAGAAGAATTTCTCTTCGATAAATCCTTTGGATATGAGTTATCAAAATCCTAGAGATGCAAGGAGTGCATGGGAAAGTCGAATTCTTCATCAGACCAAGCTCAGGAGAAGTAACACTTTTTGTAAGTGTTAAAGAGATCCAAGAATCGAACCTGTTGGAGGAACAAAGGTTCAAAACCTTTGAATATTTAGGAAGTCTTCTAAGTCTGAAGAAAGCGTAAGTGCAGAGGAGGAAAGGCCTCAACCATTCGATCTGAAAGCAAGAGAAGTGGAACCATCCTTTTGAAGGGACACGTGGCAAACGATCAACATTTTCCTGACTCACACATTGGAAAAGTCAAAGGGAAGAACGCTAGGAATTCACGAGGCCCGAATCCATGATCTGATAGGAGCCATTAGATCCCAGATGATTTGAGCTATTGATTTGTACTCTGAAGTATTGACATTTTAGAAGTCGGGAGTGTAGAAGAGGTTGCTTTCGGCAACCCACGATACGTGAAATCACGATGAGACCTAGACCGTCGGATCGAGGAAGGATCTGGACCATCAGATCTGAAGCATCGGGAGTTTGGACATAGGGAGGATAGAGGTGCCTCACACTGGGAATCTCCGATACGCAATATCCTAATGCGCTCGGAGGTTTGGCCCCAGGTCACAATGAGGGGTCATATTGAAGGAAGATAAGGGAGGAACTAGTGAGCACTAGGCCCTTGTCAGGGTTTCAGAGGTCATGAGAGTCGGGGTGACTCACATATAGATACTTGACTCATGAAATCATGACATGTATTTGTTTAGGCTCATGATCACATTCCATGGTCACGTGAGAGAAGGGGTTGGTAGGAAAGAGCTAGTGCTCGTTCGGTGTTGTGGTGTGAACAACGCTCAGGAGAGAAGTCGTGGGTCTCATATGATCTGCGCATTTGGGAAAGGACCTGTGTAAGTGGTTTTGGGGTCTAGCAGAGACCCATTGAGTCAATTAGACTCAGTTCTTGATCAATCCTAGACCAGGAGGCCGTGCAACCCTTAGGAGAGAAATGGGGGGGTCTGCGCCAGTTCTTCCGCTCCTCAAACTTGCACGAGACTTATTTTACGAGTAACCCTGTGGAGGAGGTTTTTCCCACACAAACTATGTACATGTGGTGGAGATATCTTCACTTCGGTGAGTTCAACTGTGGTTTATAAAGCCATTCTTAATCCCCAGAAACCTCCATTTTGAAACTGTCAATCAAAGTTAAGAATTAACGCCAAATTTAAGTTGAACATTGAGTTGGAGAGATAGCCCATTGTTTGACGCTTGAACCCAAGTTTAATATAACAAGAATTGCTCCAGAACTATAGTTCGATGGAGAGATAAGCCTACAACGTGAAAAGGAGAGAGGATTCGACATTATGAAGCCTACCATGAATACAAAATTACATGATGGAAGCCTGATCGATCCCAAAACAGGTAAAATTGAGGTTTGATTGAAATTTGAGGTTTTATTTAAAATAGTAAGGAGGTTTTTGAGCCCATAAGGGCATCATCTTGGTATTAGAGAAGGAATCTTCCTGTATACAATGAAGGTGAAGTGCATATCTACATCTGTCAATGTTTTGATACAAATGAGAATCATTTAGATGCATGCAATTCCATGAGAAATTGGCCTTGATCATATCGTGACTGGTAGTGGTGGTTCTATTCACACAGACTTTGTAAAGGAGAAACACTACATCATTATATTTTGAATTATGTTTTTATATAGAGAGTAATTGTGGATAGAAAGTAGTGGAAATTCATGGTTATACAATAAGAAGGGAGTTTTATGTTCTTTCAAGGTGCGTAAAGAATCTACAATCGTCATTGCCATAGGATTCAGGTCATTCTGATATGTTCATTGAAGGATTTAGTGCTCACTTGCTACTGCAATTTCCCTTGGCACTAGAGGCAGCCAAAATGGAATTAAAGTGAGGGAAGAAGCCCTTAAAATCGGTACAGGTTAGGTACAAAGGAGGTTTGGAAACCATGGATGACTCATGGAAGTAGTTCAGAGCTTGCTCCAACCACTCATCTTCACAACATTTCCCCTTGTTTGGATCTCGTAACTAGATTGACATGAATTTTGGTAAGTATTCACATCCATATTATGCCCAAGAGATGTGTTCCATTGAGCGTACAATTAGACAAGAACATTTTGTACCAAATACACTCAACTATGGATTCCCAGGATTTGGTTAAAAAATGGGAAGGCATGACATTGGTAATTCATTCCTGGCACTTTTGTCAGGGTCATCACACCAATTTTTCTCTGAGTATCAACAATATTCAAGTTTACATTATGTTGCACTATTAGGAAATTCACCATTCTGTAAAATTAGTGCACTAGAGAATGGAGTTTGGCCTTCATTATCTACTTCAGATGTTGCTTCTGTCGATCAGGCTAGTGGAAGTGTAGAGTTTTGTAGTGGGAGGGAATTATCTCAGATTGGAGTTTCAAGAGAATTGTCGTATTTTAGTTATAATCGAGTGAAATCATTTCATTATATTTTTGAACCTGGAAATTTTCGTATACATGGGCTGGTTTTTTCTAAGTGGGTAATTCGTTAGAGTGTAAATGAGAGTGAGGCTAAATTACAGGTCTCTGTTCCAAAATGGCTAACCGATGCAGCAAACCCGCGTAAAAAAAAATTACAAAGGAGATAACAACAAATACAAAGCATGAAAAGTGTGCACTCCTAAAAATCATTGATGGAAGTTGGATGTAGCAGAGTTGAACAATATTCTTCCATGATAAAATCTATGCTAGCATTGTCAATGCCTATTGCCTACACCATGCTACCAATACAACTAGGTAAGCAAACCCATGCCCTATTGGTCAGAAGTGGATTTGGTTCGCATTTATCAGTTACCAATTCCCTTATAACTATGTATGGAAAGGAGATGAATATAGTGTCAGTGTTTCATGGAAACCTGCACAGGAGATCTAGCTAAAGCATGCACAAACAAAGCTTATCAAGAAAAGGAAGAGAGATCCACAATGAAGAATAAGAATCAATGCATATTATTATCTTATCAATGAGTGAGTGATCTTCACTCATATAGGCAATGACATCTTATAATTAGGAATGCATGCATAATAGTGATGGTCTAAGATTAGATAGTCTAAAATAGAACTAGTCAGTTAACTCCCACTTAACTAGTGTTAAAGTCTAAAATAGAATTAGTGAGTTAACTCCCACTGAACTAGTGTTACTCCCACTGAACTCGTGTGCCGAAAATAGAAATTTCTCCAACACCCCCCCTGAACATCACTATGGAGTAAAAAATGAGTCTCGGCTACTAGGCCATATACAATACAACTAATGAACAATGAATAAAAACAAGGAAAGAGGGAAAATCACGTGGGAAGAAAACCCTCCCTCAAAAGATAATGTATCAAAAGAAGAAAATGTCAGCTGCTAGGAAACTGTGTTCTTCACTGCAAGACGATCCCACAAATTCTGAAACTTCGGCTCCCTGAAAGTCTTCATGAAGATGTAGAAATCTTTATGGATCTGATGAAGTCCTTTGGCAACCTATCGGGCATTGTACCTCTTGATCCTGTGGACCCATCTGGCCCTGAAAATATTCCTTTTTGGTGGAAGTGGAACTAGATTCCAAGTCTGGTTCTATAGGAATGAGTCATACTCCTTCTGCATGGCTTCTTGCCATAATGGATTTCCCACAACCCTATTGTAGTTCTGTGGATCAATAGATTGAACCATATAGAAATGCATGGGCATCGTAGGTTCTGAAGCTGAAAGTACATGAGAAGTCTCCTCATGCTGAGATCAAGTCATCCTTGAATCCAATGGATTCCCTGTAGGTTTCCTGCTGCCTGAAGTGTGGTCTATGCCTTCTTGGGCATCTGTTGAAGCTTCAGTGTTGGCTTCTTATCTGGCTGTACTACCTGCTTATTTCCATGTACACAATCTAAGTGTATGAAATCATCTTTGATGTCTGAAACTGATGGAAGAACAAGAGTATATGCATGTTTCATTAGAGGTGCATGAAAAGTGCTCTCCTTATGTGTAAGTAGAATAGAGGATTCATTGTAAAAAAACTTAGTGAATTATACAACCTTGACTTGTGATCCACCTCACCAATTGCAATGATGGAATTGTCATGCATGTTAATTATTGAAACTGAATCTGATGTAAATTCAACCTTTTTACCTTTTCGAGTGATTTGATAAACTGAGAGCAGATTCATAGAAAGATTTGGAATATGTAGAACATTCTCAAAACTACCATTGTGGAGTTCCACTCTCCCTTCTCCTGCTACTGCTACTGGAGTATCATCCCCCATGAGAATAGGGGGTCTTGAGCATGGACTCAAAGAAGAGAAAACTTCATCTTTCGCTCCCATATGATGGGATGCACCAGAATCTATAATCCATGAATCATATGAGGAATTAATTGCAACCAGAGCATGATGATTACCTTTCTTAGGCTCATGGTCTTCTTCCTTCTTCTTCTTGGCTCCTTTAGGAATGAAGTCTCCAAGGTTATTCCTCTGAAGTACCTGTGTCATAAGATCGATTTGCTTCTTCATGCATGTGGATTCTTCATGATTCAGTTTATTGCAATATGTGCACTGCTTTCCCTTCTTCTTCTTCCCTTTGCAATTTGAAGAATCTTTGGAACCTGAAGAATCCTTGAAGGGTTTGGAATATCCCTCCTTCTTTGACTCTGGATGTAATAACTCCTTTCGTTTCTGCTTCGATTTTTTTATTGTATGACCCTTTTCCATCATGCATGGTGAGTGCCTGTGCTTTGGGATCTTTCATGAGGCCCATCTGTATGAGTTTTGTCTGGTCTTGTGTAAGAGACTCAATGAATTGAGCCAACGTAGGCATTTTCCAATTTGTTCCAAAAAGACATCTGCCATAACGGAAATTGGAGACATATACGGTGTATTTTGGTCCTAGCTTAGCCGAGATTGTTAGAATAAGTTGTTTCTCTTGTGTAGACTTTTCAATACCACATTCACCCAAGCTCAAAATCAAAGATTTAAATTTAGTAAAGAAATCCTGTATATTATCAAAACTTTTAGGGTCTAAGGTATTCAACTCTACCTCAAGCATATGACCTCGCATCTCATCCTACTTTCCAAAGAGTCCTTCCAGGGTGTTCCAGATCTCGTTTGAAATCTTTCATGCAACAACATGAAACCATAAATCGGTGGAGATTAACTCAAGAAGTAGTCATGTGGCCTCATCGTTACAGTTCATCCATCTCATCTTCTCAATCATTGATGTAGGTTCTGTTTTTGTCGCCATCGTCAAATTATACAGTCATTTTCTTTTGAGTTGGAATGTCGCCTTGGGCTTCCAATCAAAATAATTGTATGGTGTGAGGATTACCACCAAGTTTGACTGTATAATAGTTGTCTTATCCATCTATCCCACTATTTCTAAGAACCCCTAAAAATTTACTCTCAATCTGCAAGTGAAAAATAAAGAAATCACGACAGAAATGGCACTTTAAGTGAAAATTTGTATTAGTTTCAAGAGACAATCTTCCGACTTACTTTCTGATCAAACGGTGAGGAATCTAGTCAAACGGTTGAAAACCCACTTGCAGAATGGGTCGATTTACTTCCCACTTGAGTTGTTTCCTCAAAAACTTAATATTTTGGGAGCAATCACTATAGAAATGTACAACCTCAGATTCGTATAAGTTTCAGGAGGCTAACTTGCAGCTTACTTTCTGAGCAAACGGTGAGGAATCTCGCCAAACGGTTGAAAACCCACTTGCAGAATGGGTCGATTTATTTCTTAGGAGGGTCGTTTCCTCAAAAACTTAATGTTTTGGGAGGAATAACTGCTGAAAGGTACGACCACAGATTTAGCTCGTCGAAACCCCGATTTTCCTTATTCTTTGGCTTGTTTGGCTTGCTCCAAGCAGCATAGCTCTGATACCATGTCATTGTTTCATGGAAACCTACACATGAGATCTAGCTAAAGCATGCACAAACAAAGCTTATCAAGAAAAGGAAGAAAGATTCACAATGAAGAATAAGAATCAATGCATATTATTATTTTATCAATGAGTGAGTGATCTTCACTCATATAGGCAATGACATCCTATAATTAGGAATGCATGCATAATAGTGATGGTCTAAGATTAGAATGTCTAAAATAGAACTAGTCAGTTAACTCCCACTGAACTAGTGTTAAAGTCTAAAATAGAACTAGTCAGTTAACTCCCACTGAACTAGTGTTACTCCCACTGAACTAGTGTGATGAAAATAGAAATTTCTCCAACATATAGAGGATGCATGCAGAGTGTTTGGAGAAATGATTGAACGTAATATTGTTTCATGGAATGTTATGATTGTTGCATATGCCTAACAAAGGCTTAACAACGAAGCCCTCCAACTCTTAGGAAAAATGTTAATGGTTGGAATCAGACTAAATGAGTTCACAATTGCCAACATTCTTAGCGTGTGCGCCTGCTTATTGGCACTGCAACTAGGAAAACAACTTCATGCCCACATTGTCGAATCCTCCCTTGAGCCACATGATAGTAATTTTGTTGTTGACATGTATTCCAAATATCTGTGTCTCGAGGATGCACACAAAGTATTCGACAGTATGAATAACACCAATACAATTTCGTGGAATGCAATGATTGTAGACTGCACTGTCAATGACCATAGTGCAGAGGCCCTAGAATTGTTTCTCCAAATGCAAAGGAAAGGCACTCATCCAGATGAATTCACCTTTACAGTTGTCATGAGTTCTTGTTCAAGTTTAGCAGCTCTAGAACTTGGCAAACCAATCCATGTGGACATAATTAGGACTATAATGGATTTGATTGTTTATGTGTCTAATTTCCTTGTTACCGTGTATGCCCAATGTGGGATTTTAGATGATGCATGTCAAATGTTTGATAAAATGTCTACGAGAGATGTGGTTTCTTGGAGTGTGGCTTAACGTCAGGTCGTCGTCCATTTCAGTCCACATGGGAGACATTCTATTGCAAACTCTGATGTTGAAGGAAAGAAGATTTTATGATTCTTTATGTGACCAAATGTTTCACATCTAATCTCTGTTTGCAAATGTTATATGTCATGGCCTCCCCTTCAGGACTTGGGCTAGAAGCTTCTTGAGTAAACTTATGGTTTTAGTACATATGTCAATGATGGTGTTGTGGGCATAATATTGATCTTTGATATATCATAGGATTCATCAAATGGGAAAAAAAAGTGGGAATGTATTCTTGAGATGTATTGAAACGAAAGACATTGGATTTGGTTTATAAAATGACAAAATCCAACAATATTGAAGTAATTGAAGAGCACATGATCAACTACATGATCAACATCAATGAACCTCACTATAAAACAAAAATAGCATCTAGATCCATTGAACTTGCAGAACGCTTTGCCCCAAGAAAACATTGATTTATTCAAACTATGAACAAAGGTTTTGAGCACGCAGGGGATCTGGTAAATATTAAAGTTGCACATAATTTGATGTGACTAATTGATGAAGTTTCTGGCAAGGATGATGAGGATGTTGATAGCCGATTGAAATATTTTGTTGTATGTGTTGAATTTTCTGTTATGGTTTTCTTTTTAATCTCTCGTGCATTGACGAGTTGAAAATATATCATAAAATTCATTGGGTATCTTTATAGCATATGCTATAATGAGTATATTCTATATTTGTAGAGGAAAATTAGAGTATGCACATGAAACCCAGTAATCCATAGAATCAAATTAATATCATATCTAAAAGGCTACAATAAATAGATCCTCAAATTATAGCTTTTAAAATATGATATGTCCCTCTTTGAAATCTGAAGACTTTGATTTAGAGCGGTGTTATAACCCTAAAATGCACCATACAGGTTTACCTAGCATCAGGCCAACTCATGCCTCTTCCTAGCCAAAGCCATGATGAGTATTTCCTCAAAAAACCACTCAAAACAAACAACCCGCGCCCTAACTTCTCACTGGGCGCGGGCAACCGCTTGCTGTATTCCTACTGCACGCGGGTATCCGCGGGCTAGCTCAAAACAGACCGCGAGTACCTAACAATGCAAAAAATCAGGGAAGTTTCCGCCGAGACTCGGGGCTTTTTGTCAGTTAACTGAAACTCTCCGCCATGCATGGCCGAGAGTTCGACTA
>JZKD02S0522649.1:175490-185563 GCA_000966675.3 Picea glauca
CGGGGCTTTTTGTCAGTTAACTGAAACTCTCCGCCATGCATGGCCGAGAGTTCGACTAAAACCCTAGCTCTTCCTAGCCTATAAAAGGAGGGGTAGGGGTACTAATCAAGGGAGGGAAAAATATAGTAAAGGAACTCTGCCAAATTGCCAAGCCAGTTTTGTCCCAACCCTTTAGCTTTGCCTCAAGCTTTAGGAGAAACTCAAGAAGCAGCAGTTGGAGGAAAAAAAAGAAGAGGAAGAGCCCAGGATCAGAATCGTGGAACGGTGACCGACCTCAGAAATCATTGTAAGTTGATTTATAATTGAAGTTAATGAAAAAGATACTTTTCCCGTCCCGCATACATGAATCTCATCTATGATATTTGATTTATGTTTTTTATCTCTAACCCTATAATAGATCAGTAGCATGCATGCATAGTATTGTTTGATTGAAGGAAGCTTTGTGGAAGGAGCAGCAGCAGCAAAAAGACAAGAAATTCAACGGAGGATCTACTTCAGCCGTCCGGAAAAAGGTTGGTTTATTCTTCTCTTGTATGCATGTGAAGAAAGAGGTTTCAGATTCGGGTAGAAGGTCAAAGTTAAGTCTTAAGGGTCATTTTCTGCGTATAAGTTTAGAGCCCTAGCTTATTAGTCTGTAGGGTAGAATACCCAACAACAAGCGGGGTTCAATACCTCAGTTGGAGAATCTATTACTTGGTCAGTGAACATAATTTCTTTGTAATAAGCTTTTTCTTCAATAAAATGTGTATTATGTTTGAGAACTTGAAACTATTTTTCCTTCTTTCATAAAGATGTCCTTAATTAGGGAACTTGACCGACTTTTATATTGTCTATCTAGTTAAAAACTAGTGTTCTTTTAATCTGCCTTCCCTTTTTAAAGACCAAGTCAACATTGTCTGCATCTATCCAATTCCAAGTTATAGTGTTACAATGAGAGGATTTGTGATCTACTTGCATCCCCAACTCAACCAGGGCATATTGTTAAGAAGCTCGAAATAAACCAGGTAGCAAGACGGATATTGAAGTAAAGCTAGTTTTGAGAAATTTTTTAGTATGGACAAGAATATTGGATTATAAGTGGGGTTTTAGGATGAGGATGTGTGTCCATCCCACCAGATTTTTTTACCTTCTTTATTGGTAGTATTCTTAACAGGTACAAGAGATATTTCTAGAGTTATCGTGCACTCTTTCAGAGCACTTGTCCCCATGTTGCTAGTTAAATCATCATCAAAGTGACCATTCGTTCTATTTCCTCTATCCCCATTCGTTATAGGGATGTATGAGACTCTAAATCTATCTACATTTTAAAAGATAACAACTTCTACCCCATCTGATTTAATATCATCAAAATCATCATTCCAGGCTTTTGAAGTGGTAAGCAAGTCAAAAGGTCGCTCCAATATTATGTCAGGATGCCAAGATTGCATGTGTTTTCCTTATATATGATCTGAATTTATGAGCAGAACGAAATGAATAGAAGATTGAATACAATAAAATAGAGATAGGAGAACTACAAAATATATCTAGTGAACAATAACTTCTATTGAATAAATAAAATAGGTTGAAACTGTAAAACCATAGAACTGAAAACAACTTGCTCGAATGGTGGTAGCTATCTTTGAGAAGAGATGTGGTTGCTACGCACATCCGTTTGAGAAGAATGATTACAATGAGGCTCCAGAGGCATTTTTAACATTCCTCATAAATTCCAAAACCCTGTACATTCAAAAACCTAACCCTAGAAGATGAAATGCCAAAAGTTATGTGGGCCCTGATGGGTAAGCTGGTACCTCAACTTCCCGGGGTCATAACTTTTGCATACGACCTCCATTTTAGGCATGTGATAGCTCATTGGAAATGTCGTTTCGATAACTATACATTATTCCATCAAAGTCTGACTTTGTTTATAGTTTGACCATGGCAAGACAAAAAAACACTGTTTAGGGCCCCAAAACGGCCCTGGAAGTACAAAAATATGTACTGACATGAAAAATTCCAAAATAAGCCAGTTTGAATAGGTGGGAGGCCACCAATATCCTCCTGGATTCTTTGTAGGGATTCAAGATAGCCTTGAAAGTGCAGAACCCATAATTACAAAGAATTGTCATCATTACAGAGAAACCTGTTGAACTAAAATTGTCGAGAGGAGCTAGTTGGAATAGGTGAGTGGCCACCAATATCCACCTAGATCAATCCTCCCCCCTTAGGAAGTAGTGGTTTCCATTGAATTGAGTTCCCCGATCAGGTGAGGAAATTTCTGCTGAATTTGGCCCCGGGTGAGCCTCTTGCCTTGGTGCAGGAGCTACCCTACCTTGACAACTCAATAAAGTTGGATCCTTTGTTGGTGAGTTCCTTTGACCTATGTGTCCACTATATGATCAGTGGATGCAAATTCCATGTAGTCAAGGTTGATCTATGTTGGTGTCAACTATTATGCGATCTCCAAGGTGTCCAATAATGGCGGAAAATATGGAAGGAGAAGGTCCACATTGAACACTGGTTACAAGACAAGGAAGGGGGGGTGTTGAGCTCAAAAGAATTGTCACCCACAACCTTGGTGATAGTGTAAGGCCTGTATCGAAGTGGAAATAACTTTCGATGGGGCCCTGTAAGGCACTCTTTCTACAAATGTAATGGCCAGACCTTGTCTCCCACCTAAAACTTGTGTGGTACCCGATGTTGATCATGGCATTGCTTGTACTTAGCATTGGATTTCTGCAAAATCTCATGGACCTTTTGGTGGATGTGTTGAATCCACTCAATGAATTTGGTGGCTTTGTGGGCCTTAGACTAAACATGGGAATATTTGGTCTATGTTGTTGTAAGAGGTAGTGCAACATCAATGGGACACAAGGGTTGTAATCCCAACCCCACATGAAATGGGTTATGGTCGGTGGAGCTATGGAGAGCCATGTTGTAGCTATGTTGAACATAGGGAAGAATATCATACAATGTACATGGATGCTTAGAGTTATACATGCGCAAGATGTGCACAATCATCTGATTGGAAACCTCTGTTTGGCCATTGGTTTGAGGGTGGAAGGCAGTGGATTTAATGATCTTGGTGTCCAACAGTGACCAGAGACTTGACCAAAATGTGTTGAGTAACCTGCTATCTCGATCAAAGATGATGGTCTGTGGTATCCCAAAATGGACCCACACTCGTTCAAAGAAGATATTGGTAGTGTATGCCGCTGCGATGCTCTTCTTGCAGGTGGTGAGAATGGCCATCTTCGAAAACTGATCAACCACCACAAATACACAATCATTGCCTTTCTTGGTGGATGGAAGGCTAGACATGTAATCCATCGAGATGGATTCCCAAGGCCTCTCGGGAGTAGGAAGAGGGGTGTATAATCTTTGCTTCTTGATGGTTGTCTTGGAAATGGCACAGGCAGTACAAGATATGATATACTTGTTGAAGTCCTGTCAAATTTTTGGCCAATAAATTGTTTCTGTAGAATGACCATAGTTTTCTCCACGCCAAAATGTCATGCCATTTGACTGTAGTGAGCCTCCCAAATCAAATTTGCATGCTTTCTTGAAGGAACATAGAGGTGGCCCAAATGGGATAACAGTCCATCTTGAATGTGAAAATCGATGACATTCATGCATGTACCCAAGAGCTGATAGGTGGTGTCAAAGTCAGGACCGCACTGATAAAGTTGGGGCCACTCAGATGCTTCATGCCTAGAGGAATGGAGTGCGGTGGTGAGTGCAACAATGGGGGGTCGACTAAGGTAGTCAGTGAAACGATTTGTGCTTGTTGTCTTATACTTGATGTTGAGATGGAACTGTTACAAGTATGTGGACCACTTTTGATGGCGGTCGTTCTGCAACTTCCCTTGTGTCTGTATGAACTGCGGAGGCTTGTGATCAATGTGGATGATTGTCTCCTTTCCCAGAATGTAATGTTTCCATTGACGGAAGGCTTGCACAATGGAATACATTTCCTTGTCATAGGTGGGGTATTTCTAGATGGTATCTGAGAGTGTCTCACTATGGTATGCTATTGGATGACCATTCTGAGTGAGAACTGCACCTATAGCATAGTCGAATGTGTCAGTCTCAATATTGAATGATTATTGTAGATCGGGTAAGGAGAGTACTAGAGATGAGCACAAGCGATGATTCAGATCATCAAATGCTCGTTGTTTTTCCTTCCACCATGTGAAATTTTCCTTGCCACCGCCCTGGGTCACTTGGCTAAGAGCCCATGCAATATGGGAGAATCCTAACACGAACCTTCGGTAGAAGTTGGCAAGTCCTAAGAAGATCTGAAGCTCGATTGGTGTGGTTGGGGCTGGCTAGTCACATATGACTTGGATCTTAGCTAGATCCACATGTACCCCATGCTCATCAACAATGTAGCTCAAGTATTGGACCTTGTTCATGCCAAAGGAGCATTTTTCCAAGTTGGCATATAGCTTGTGCTACCACAAAGTGCTCTGATACCATTGATCCAGATCTCGGGGGATGAGATCTAGATGGCTTGAATGTCGAGAGAGGAGGAGCTTAGAAGTGCCAATTTTGCATAAAGAAAAAACATGTGAATGAAGTACTCGAGAGGTGAGGCTCAACGAGGGGCCTCACCTCTAAAGCTAATTACTAGTAAATTGCTCAAAGCTAATTTATCTCACAATGAACAATATAAAATATGAGAGAAGCCAAAATGAGTAACTTGACATTATGAGAAGGCTTGCTAGGACTTTATATAACATTACAAAATGGTCCATTGGAAGAAGTCAAAAATATGTCATTAAATGAGTCTCTATTATTAGTATAATAGATCTAACTACCCAAATAACTAAGTAGTGGAAAATAAAACCTGATACAATAATGGAAAGAGCTCATTAAATGATTCTCTATTATTATAATAATAGATCTAACTACCCAACTAACTGAGTAGTGGAAAATAAAACCCAATACAATAATGGAGAGGTGGGACTCTCTTTGACCCATATGGGAAACCTGTTAGCCCAATTAATTAATGAGGAGGTGGGCATCTTCTTGATCCACATGGACAATTTATTATCTTTATAGCTTTATGAGTTTTTCATATGAATTTAGACCATATATCCCCTAAAATTCAGATCATTGCTTCATGTGCTCCTCCCAAGTTCAGCTGAAGATGAGGATTCCATCTAGATATAACACCACAAAAGAGTTGGTGAAGGGTCTCAATACATCATCCATCAACCTCATTAAAGTTGTTGGTGCATTTGTTAAGCCAAAGGGCATGACCAACCATTCAAAGAGACCTTCTTTAGATTTTAAAGTTGTCTTCCATACATCAATCAATTCGATGGGAACCTGGTGGTAGATCGAATTTAGATCAATCTTGTTGAAGAACTTTTCCCCCTTGAGTTCATCAAGAAGGTCATCAATTCGGGGAATTGGGTACCGGTTCCTCACTGTGATTTTGTTTAATTCTTTGTAATCAATGCAGAGCCGCCAGGTCCCATATTTCTTCTACACTAGTATAATCAGGCTTTTGCAAGGGAAGGATTTGGGTTTGATGTTCCCCTTTTGAAGCATCTATTGGATCTAACGCTTGATTTCATCATTTTCCATTAAAGAGCAATGATATATTGGTCCATTAGGAAGCGGTGCACCGGGGGTTAGATCAATTGGATGCTTGACTTCGCAGTGCATTGGTACCCTAGTGGGTGAGGAGAAGATGTCTTTGTACTCTTCCATAATCTTGTCCACTTTCTTCTACTGCAAAGAGAAGATATGTTTAGAGGTCACGGATGTGGAGATGACCTTCTACTTACTATGAGAACGGATCACAAAGAAGACGAACTTCCTGGTCTGTGAAATGACCTTACTGCATTTCTTAGTAGAGATTAAAGAAATAGCGGTAGGTGGAACTACTTCTAGTATCCTGTACAATTTTCCACCCAAAGTAATAATAACACTGTGGTGTCTAGATTCATACACAACATGTCTCTTCCACAAATATGGATGGACTAAAATAACATCACAAACTTCAAGGGGAGAAATATCACAGAATACCTCGTCTTTGAAGGTTTTGATGTCATAGGGAAAACGACACTATTGGATGATGCATAGATCTCTTCCTTGGTGAAGCCAATCGATGGTGCGGGTCTACGGGTGTGGTGTCATTGGCAGGTCCAACCGCTTGAGGACCTCTACTGAGATCAGGTTCTTTTAACTTCCACTATCGAAAATGAAATGAAACGGAGCCCCCTTTACCCACATTTGTGAGTGAAATAGACATTCCATTTCCTCTAGTTCTTCTAGTTCGCTTGGCTGGACTTTGGTGGTGGTGACAGTGGTGTTGGGTTCAACATCGATAATCCGCTTCCCTCCTTCTGGATTTGATTCAGACTCAGAATATGCCTCTAACTCGAAATATTTCATCTCAACCACCATTGATTGCTTGGAGTGACATTCTTTGGTGTTGTTCCAAGGGCTTTTATGGTATTCACACCACTTTCCCATGTCCTTCTTCAACTTATCATTACCCTTCTTGGGTTGCGGCTTGGACCGGTTGTCCTGAAAGAGACCATATTTTCTTTGTCCCTTGTTTTGTGGGTTGGGGTCGCCTTTTACCTGCTTCAACTGCGAGGAGTTTGCAGATCCAAACTCTCACCTCTTCTTCTTAAAGTTTTTCTCAATCTTGACAACATATCTATAAGTCACACCTAATGATGCGATGTCTAGAAACTCCATTTCTGTTTGAAATTATTTATGCATACAATCGTGGTATTTTAGCACCATATTTCATTCAGAATATTTGATACCCAATTTGGTGCACAGGGTATGGAAAATATTGGTGAAATTTGGTACTGTCTGGTCCCTTTCCTGACACAGCATGGTCCATCTTGTGTACTGGTCCTCATAGCTTCCAATAGGGTAGTACTATTCTTTAATGGCATCCCTGAAGGAATTCCATGTAGGGGTGACCAAAAATATTGCAGATTCCTCTATGGCCCTTTTCTCCGAGTCAGTATCCCACCAGTTCTTAACATGGGGGATGACCTTTAGGAGTGAAAAAGTAATATTTTCCCTATCAGAAAATTTGTGGACCAAAAAATACCCTTCGAGCATATTCATCCATTTATCTACAACATCCTCATCTATCAGTCCTTCAAATAATGGAATATAAAAATTTACTTGTAGCTTGAAGGGGGTTGCATGGTCGCTTGATGAAGATGCGTCTCCTATGGGCAGCCACGGAAGGATCTATACAAAGTTGTCCATCATTTCATTCATTTTTCGCGCAAGGGCTTCCTCGAGAAACAATTTAAAAGGATCTCCTACTCCATCATATTTATTCTCTTCCCCCATGAGTTATTTTTGGGCTTGACATGATTGATATTACAAAGGCTCGACTGGTTCGAGTCCCAACTTATTGTACCCAGGTCTTGTCGGGAACATGCACGAAGAAAAATAAATGAATAAAAGACCACTCTGATACCACTGATCCAGATTTATGAGTGAAACGGAATGAATAGTAGATTGAATACAATGACACAGAGATATAAAGAACCACAACATATATCCAGTGAACAATAAATTCTATTGAATAAATAAAATAGGCTAAAACCGTAAAACTGCAGAACTGAAAACACCTTGCTCGAATGGTGATAACTATCTTTGAGAAGAGATGTGGCTACTACACGCATCCATCTCAGAAGAATGATTACAATGAGGATCTAGAGGCCTTTTTAACATTACTCATGAATTCCAAAACCCTAGACATCCAAAAACCTAACCCTAGGAGATGAAATGCCAAAAGTTATGTGGGCCCCAATGGGTAAGTTGGTACCTCAACTTCCCAGGGTCGTAACTTTTGCATACGACCTCTTTTAGGCACGTGATAGCCCGTTGGAAAGGTATTTTCAAGAAATACAAATTATTCCATCAAATTCTAACTCTATCTATAGTTTGACTGTGGTAAGACAAAAAAAAAAGTTTAGGGCCCCAAAACGACCCTGGAAGTACAAAAATATGTACTGACATGAAAAATTCCAAAATAAGCCAATTGGAATAGGTGGGTGGCTACAAATATCCTCCTAGATGTTGTGTAGGTATTCAATATATCCCCGGAAGTGAAGAACCCAAAACTACAAAGAATTGTCATCATTACAAAGAAACATGTTGAACTAAAAGTGTCAAGAGGAGCTAGTTGGAATAGGTGGGTGGCCTCTAATATCCACCTAGATCAATATATTACATGAACAAATATGGGCTGAAATACGTCAGAAAATACACTTAAATGAAAGCTACAACCATTGCACACAAAGTGTTTGACAAAACACTTCAACCAACCAGCTGCAAATAAACATAACAATAAACACAAATTCAGAACAACCACTCATTAGGAAGGGTTTTAGGTGTTGCATGTGACGTGTTTGACATAAAATTCATTGATTAAACTTGATTTAATTGGGAGAACAAGTATTGAAGTGATTTCAAGGGATTTGGGAGGTTGTATTTCAAATGTTTTACGAAATTCTCCAACCAACAAAATCATATTTTAGCATAGATTTTATAGGGGATCTTACACACAAGTCTTTGCACTCCCACTTCCCTATAGACATCACAACACCCACTGTTGAGTAGTAGTTTGTAATTACATTATGATAAGTAGTCATTAATTGAATTTCCATAAGGGTAATGTGCATCCATAAAAATATCTCCCCACATTTTCTCAAACATCAATGGATATCAATCATAATATGCCACCGGTATCTGGAAATTCCCTCATACAATATGTGGGGTAACCACTGGGTCCAATATGGGGACATGTGCTTTGGAAAAGAGTACATGAGAACTCCAAAATCTCAAAAAAAATGTGGTACAAGTCAACATGGAAAAGATAAGATCTGCATAAAGAGGTGAGACTCTCACCCTAGTCCATCATTAAATAAAGCCGAGGAAATACAAAATATATGAAAACTAATACATTAAGTAAAAAAATGGCTCTAAAACAAAACATGAGCCAATATGTCAAAGAGTCCATGGAAAGAAACAACTAATCTAAATTAGTTTTCATATAAGCTTATTCATTCCTACTTCTATAGTGCTAATATGGCATCAATTATTGTTCAAGTGGTTGAGGTAGAAATAATTTGTGTCAGTTGTTTCCTCATTCCTATAAGGTCTAAGCTACAATGTATTGAATATGCCATGATTGCCAATATTTTATCTTCTCTTACTCCACATTAGGTTTAAATATCCTTTCTGTAAATATCTTGGACGAGCCCTTTTATCAAACATGCTCTTGATATTGCTTTGATTTCGAACAAGATAGTCGAATGCCTTCCTCCAATTTTCATCCATCTCCACAAGTTCATTCACCCTTTCCTGGATTGTTTCCCAGTATATGGTGAAATGTGTTGGAAATGTGTAACAGTTAGCATATGCTTGTCATTGATGGAAAGTACAACAGTGAAGATGACATGCAAACAAAAGACAAAGGAAATTAAGCTCAGGAGGAATAGCAGTCTTATATGCACAAGAAGCATAGGAAAGAGACCAAGAACCGTCGGATCTCACTCGAAAATCCCGACAACTGTTGGATCGGGAGAAGCTGCGCAGATGTTAAGTGCAGGAGTTAAGCGCAGAAAAGAAGTGATCTAAGCCGTCAGATTGGAAGCAAACCCCGACAGCTGTCAGATATGCAGAAGCTACGAGGGAGATAAGCCATCGGAGAATTGGGGATCGCGATTTCAAAATGAAAAGAACACTTGACAACGGAAACTCCGATTTCGCGATATGATCGCAGTCGTTAAAGCGAAAAAGAGGTATGGACCGTTGATCTCATTCATCGGAGAATCGGGGATCGCGATTTCAAAATGAAAAGAGCTCATGACAACGGAAACTCCGATTTTGCGATGTGCGAGTTCGCGATTTGATCGCAGCCGTTAAAACATGCATGAGATATGGACCATCGATCCAACACACGTCCACAGATCACGTCAGGAAAGTGACACGTGGCACAACCAGGGAGTGACAAGTGTCAGACTGATTCAAGCAATTGAGGCACATGTGGGTAACGAATCAGGGTGACACGTGGCAGAAGTTAACACGTGTCAAAC
>JZKD02S0522649.1:192909-207048 GCA_000966675.3 Picea glauca
CTAGTGGGTGCTAGAGAAAACAAAGAGTTGGTGCTCTCAGCAGGTTGCAGCCTGCAAAACAGAGGTTGTAGCCTCATTATGAGTTGGTGCTCATATGTATGATCATGTAAAGAATTTAACTATTACTTATCATATAAAGAAAAAGAGGTTTTTACCCTATATGGGTTTCCTCAGGAAATATCTGTCTCTGTGTTTCTCTTATGTATGACTGATGCTGAATATGCCATTGTTTATTCCCCTGCATTATTGTGATCATCATTTAGTGTCTCAGCAAAGAGTTTAAAAGAAGCATAATTGTTTAAGCATGGTAACAACTGATTCACCCCCCCCCCCTCTCAGTTGACTAACAAAATGTTGCAATAAACAATATACTTTAAATGGATTGTCTAAGTAACTTCCATCCTAGATACTTGCTCGAATGGAATTTTCCTATGGTTTGTTTCTTCATTATTCTATCCTCCCATAAAGCATACTTAATATTTTTGGCCTAATTTCTTTTGTTATCCCCCACAATATTTTTTATGATGGCCATCAAAGTTTTGTTTCTTGACTCTACCAGGCCATTTCCTTCCATAAGGGAAAACCCTTCCTACCAAAGTGGGAAATTGACTTTTGAAAGGATGAGCTACCTTTAATGGAAATATCTCCAAAGACATGTTTCCTTGGAGGATCCCCTTTTTTCTTGCTTCTTTGCAGATTGATGCTCTTTGGACTAGTATTATTACCCCTAGACGTGATTTTCCTCTTAGGCCCCATCGCTTGGTTGTCTAATTCGGGTTATGACACTAGATATGCCCTCCTTATGACATTGGATATGGCCTCCTTATTTTGGTGTAAAATTTCATTTTATCTCATGTGATTAGGTTTTCATCTTTAATGTATTTGTGTATAAAATATTATGCACATTTCCTATTCAATTGTTCTATGCCTAGTTTTGACTTAAAAAATATGGTCCTTTTGTAAAATCACAATTATGATGAGTAATGTTTTTATTCTACTAATAATATTTGAATTGTCTATATAGAGGGTCTTTTGTGAAAATTATCATTGAGAATCATCTCTAGTGTCAGTTTTGGTTGTGGACACTTATGGAATCTCTAAAAGTATAAATATATAAAATGCAGGGAGGGAAGCAATCCAGAGTTACCTGCTATAGCAATTGGATCTCATATTGATGTTATTCCACACTCAAGAAATTTTGATGGAGTTTTTGGGGTTTTGGGTGACATTGAAGCTATCAATGTGCTGAGAAGGATTGTGGCAATTCCCCTTTTATTGTTTGTTATTTTTTATTTTCAAATGTATATATTCAAAGCACATGTAGTGGAGACTTTGTTTCTCTTGACCTTAGTACAATGTATTTTTCTCCTATTGTGAGTTTCACTTTTACCTTTTTTGTCTATCTGATTTATAAGTTGATTTTCACCAACAGATATGTTGTGTTAAACACTATTTTTTCATATATTGTTATTACATTCTTAGTGTTGAATAATTCTCCTTAATATTTTAGTTTGCATTGTTTTACTCTTTCGAGGTTGGCATTCAATCCAAAGAGATCACTGGAGGTGATTATGTTCACCTATGCGGAGCCTACACGATTTAGAATTGGCTTCCTTGGAAGGTCAATTCTCGTTATTACTATCTTGCAAACCTCTTTTCCCCTTATGTAGTGGTATTTGAGGAAGTGAAGAGAATTACATGTCAGTCTCTTTACTAAGACGTTTGTTGCTCCCTATTTTTCTAGTTCCGTGTCCTTTCACCTTGGTTAAGGTACATGTGAAGATGTTTTATCTCTAGCTCCATGCATCTATCTATACTAAATCTATCACTGACCAACAAGTCTCAACACATGCAATTTCAATTGAGAAAGCGTTAAGAATAGAAGGAATATCCTAAAAAATATATACTTATTTTATGTCATCTCTCACACAATTTTTTTGCATGCAGTCATTTATTGGCAGGGAGTGTAACTCTTGCAAAGACACTTAAAAGGTTAGTTGACAATCATAATATATCATTTGAAGAAGCTGCAAAGACTGCAAGATATACTGGATCTGTAGAGCATTTGGATAGTGTTTCATTACCAAAAGGTGCATACTTTGGATTTCAAATATATCGGAGGGCACACCGGAGTTGTATTGATGCCTCACAGGTAGTCTCAACTTATGATCAACTCTTGTAGAGGACATGCCTTTGTAAATAACAATGTGCAATATCGAAGTTGATTTTATCATATTTTCATTTATTGTTAAAATGAGATCATGGTTTCTTCATTTGGAAAGTCCATGTGCAACATGTTTAAACTATTAAACTATTTCTTTATTTCCATATTCTCACTAAGTTGATTGATATTTTTCTTTGCTTGGATATTGAATAGATTGTCATTACATTATGTTTAAATTTGCACAAATAGTAATGGATATGTTGCAATTCACATATGATGAACAAAATAAGGTTGGCCTTGTGTTTCCTCCTAGGAGGTCATAGGTTCAAATACGAATGGGGTTAGGGCATGCATACCTCCATATACTAAGTGGTGAAATTGTTGCATCAAGAGGTTCTCTTATCCCACAAAAAAAATGATATCATACATCAGTTTGGTGTCTAGCTAGGTTGTGACCTTAGAATCAGATTATTATTATTATTATTAGTTCTAATACTTTAGTCACAACTAACAACTAAATTATTTTATAGTAGTATAATTTTTATTTTACTTTTTGTTCTGGGGAAATACTTCTTATATTACAAAGAAAAAATGTTCAATATGTACAAAGGAGAGTATAGTCCAACAAATCATCTTTTCCTTATTGAGATTGTATATGCAATAAGATTAGAATAAGTTGAAGCTGAAATATCTTTCACATAATTAACAAGTAAATGAATTTTAATAGTGACCTGGGAACATACCTCATTTGAAAACATATTTTTCCTTATTGATATTGTAGATGCAATAATATTAGAATAAGCTGAAGCTGAAATATATTTCACATAATTAACAAGTAAATGAATTTTAGCAGTGACCTGGGAACATACCTCATTTGAAAACATATTTTTAAAAGTGGAAACAAAACAGTTAATACCTTAAACTAAAAACTACAATGTAATTTACAGTAGAAAACATAACTGCAACCTGGATGCAATGCCACAAGACATCATAGGAAAATAGAACAAGATTATGTTTTTGGACACACTGAATACACTGAGAAGGGGGGTGAACAGTGTAGGGCCTTTTCCCCAAAACTGAACCTTCTTACACAAAACTCATTAGCTAGCAATCACCATTTGCTCATTATTTATTGCTGTCATTTATAACTAGTTAAATGTGAACATATATCAGCAACATATATCAACAATATATCATCAACAAATCATCACCACAAGGAACACAAGATGTATGTACAATTTTCTTTTTTATTATGGACTACAATCCTTGGGTTTATCAGCAACATCTGAATAGAGTACAACTCTACAAGAGAACCAAATCTATAATGCAAGACTCAACTTACACACTCAACACCAACTAAGATGAGGCAACAATCCTCAACAAATATCAATTTGTCAATAGGTACGCGACCTGTCGGTAGTGCAACACACATATGTATGCACACTACTAGTGGTACAACTCATGTATGTACGCGACCTGTCTGTACTACAAGCTACGTATCACTTCTGAGCTCTTAGGGTTTTCCCTTCAAGCTAAACTCAGATCCTCTGCAACCTTCAATGACATTCTCTTTTGTCTTTCATTGTCCAATCTGATCCATAACTAGTCACAACACATCCAAGCTCTCCAACAACTAACTCATTCTCCACAACCATACAATATGAATGCTACTCATCAAATATAAGCAACCAATATACTATAGCTATCATATCAATATTGAATCATAAGAGTGTTGCTCACTCCATCAACCAACACAAACCACATCACAACAACCATACCAAGAATGCCTTAAGAATTCACTACATAACAAGCAAGAATATCCATCAACACAACTATGTAACCATACCAGAGTTTCTATGGCAGATCTGAGCCCATAGAATGAAGATATGGAGCCTGCTTCAGTATTCAAGAGCTTGTCATCAACTCAACCACAATTCTTCAAGACTTCATCCATTGTACGTGCCCTGTCCTCATTTAGCCCATGTATGTACATGCCCTGACTCACTACAACCTACGTATACCTCAAAAACTAGGGTTTTTGAACCTCCGATACTTTTGTTGTCATGATCTCAGACTTGCCGAAACTTTGATGCATCCATGAGATCCTCTATGTCTCCTCTCTCTCAGAATATATCTTCAATACATGCTCAAGAGATAAATAAGAGATATACAAAGATGCTCACAAAAGATACACTTACACAAGAGACCCTTGCCTCTTATTTATACTCTCCAAGTAGCTTCATTAGAAGGATCTTCTAGGTCACTTAACCTATTTACCTCATTTTTAGGGTTAACCACTTTCCATAAATAGAAAGTTCTCCATTTAAATATTCCTCCTTGACTTTGTCACTTTTCTTTACCATTTAAATAATAGTTTCTTCTTTTCAATCTCTTTGACTTCTTTGACCTTTTGGGGCTTCAAGCCTACATATGAGGGTCCTTCATCTTCGTAGGGCCATAACTCTCAAACCATGAGGAGTTATGTGACATTCCACATACCACCAAAAATGGCATGACAAGCACTATCCATCTAGGATAGTTTCACCAACAACTTCATTGATCTTCATCTCATTATTCCACATATAATCATGGGTTCTCCAACCATACTTCTAGGATAACTCAACCGTAAAGCATATTCCCGTGAGGGATTTCACCATAAGGGGACCACTTTGGAGTTCATCCATTTGTACACCTTATCAACCATGATAAGACAATAATGATTCATCTTTATATCATTCCAACAATGCATCATATACCAATGAAACACATTGATCCATCTTCATGTATCAATGACAACTCATTGATCCATCTTCATCAATATACTATGATAAGACATTGTTTAACATACATCAAACCTTTGACCTTTGACATCATTCAATCATCCTTTGGAATCAACCAATTCATTGACATCAATCCTTTGACATCAATCAATCAATCAATCACTTGACATCAATTAATTAAACCTTTGGCTTCAATGACAACATGATCCAATAGATGTAAGTCACCAAGAAGGGTTGTTGTCTTACTAGTTTGGCTTATTGTTGAAGTTAAATATGAATTTATTTGAATTCTTTTGGAACACCCTTCAGATCATGATAGTTGTAAGAAAATATGTCAATGAATTCCAAGAGCAAAGTAATAGCTTCAATCACTTTTTGAGGTATCCCTCTAGGGAATTTGGCTTTTGGCCTTTTTCAATCCATGTATCACTCCATACTTTCCAGTAGCACTTTTTTTTTTGGCTAATGAGTTCCAATCTTATATTAGATCTACTTTTGGTCTTTTTTATAGGAGTGACCTTTGCATTCCCATTGTGTATTGATACTTTTGTACTTAGCAATCCCATTGACCTATTTGAGATCATTTGTTGGGAATTGAATTATCTTATCGTTTTGGTCATCCCAACAATCAATGATCTCTAGATACATTGTCTCCTTTCCATATTAGAATTTTAAGAGGCCATATTTTAGTGTTTTATTGTTATATTTACTATTTTTCTACTATATTATTGTGTCCTTAGAATATTATATTTGATTTGTGCATGATGTAATCACATGCATGGTAAAATTAAAGGATCTCCCAACGTTGATGCGCCCCATCATTCTCGATCAGTGTGTACAAATCCTGCTGGACGTATTTCAAATATTGACTCGGTCAGTGCATTTAATTTTGTTATATCAATAATTATGCATGTTTTTGGAATTTAATTGTATTTTTTTTCTTATATTTATGTATACTTTTTTTTTTTTTTGATAGTGCCCATTAACTCCAAAAAAGCATGAAGTAATCCAAGTAGGTGATAAAGTTAACATACTATATCCATATGATGGTGTTATTGTTGGAACTGGACACATTTAGTCACTTGCTATGATCCATGGAGCGCCACTTGGTCCTAAAGATTCCAATATACTTGTCATTAATGTCACAAGTAACATCCTCGTTTCCTATGAAGAAACAATTGATGGAGGTGAACGTTTGAAGGAGACAGAAATGAGTTTCATTTGGTGGCCAAAGAAGTATTTGAGAAAATCATTGATCTACATGATCATGTTTTATCAATCAGTTGCAAACTTATGTTTACTTTACATAGTCTTCATACCATTTAAACTTACTTTCATAGTCTTCAAACCATTTAAACTTACTTTACATAGTGTTAAGACCTTTTTTCTTTAAGGGCATGTGACCTGAGATATAAGGACATATTTTAATGCATCTATTCACTAGTTCATTTCATTTAATGTTGCTTGTGGTGCGATTAGAAATGTTGTTTTTGTCATGCCTACAAGGAGTGATACAACTAGGGCATGTTTTAATGCATCTATTCACTGGTTCATTTTATTTAATGTTGCTTGTGGTGCCATTAGAAATGTTGTTTCTGCCATGCCTACAAGGACTGATATGAGATTGAAAGAGTCTGTTTTACATGCCATTATTTGTATGCTCTGCCTTTGGATTTGATTGCTATTTATTTACCTTATTGCATTAGTCTTTTAGAGTGAACAAATTGTGTGAGTGTAAATAGATTATTGTATAGAAAGTCAATATACATTGAATTGGAGCACACTAGAATATTGTTGCATACTAGGAAGACTGATATTTTTTTTTATATTTAGGTTAATAAAGGTTCAACAGACTTAATTGTTGAAAATGTTGAGAATAACTCATTGTGCAAGCCTCATATATGATGGGAAGTAAATTGTGTTTCTCCATTGAAACTAGTCTGCTAAAATGATTCCAAAATGTAATAATTATAAACATTTACATTTACGATGATGGGAAGATATTAGGAATGCAATTTTCATAATATATAATTGATTGAGATCATTTTTTATATTTTAACTAGTTTATATTTCGTGACCAAAAGTGACAAAAAGAACAACCAAAATTTGTATGGGGGGGAGAGCAGTTTTAGTTAGACAAGTTTTGTGCATGAGGAGCAGGTAGACTGAAAGAATGAGAGCTTGGAGCTAGTGAAACCATGGAGGGAGAATTATAGAGAAATATGAAGTGTAATTGGAGCTGGAAACTGAAGAGTCAGGTTGTCAGACCTGAAGAGTGAAATCCTAAGTGAGTTGCACTAAAAAAAAAAGTGTTCGCAATTTTTCCTGGTAGCAAGTTCCCTTGAGTTCCCAACTGAGAGATTCTTGGTTACCTATGCCAGACATACCTTGATAAATGAATGGGATTCTTGAGGGTCTGATATCAGTGAAGGGGTACATTCCTTGGGTTGGGAATTTCAAGAGGAAGAGAATTGGTGGAAGATCGGGATAGTTGTAGGAAGATATCAGTGGGTTGTGAGTTTTTTAAGCTGTGAGTGGACTGTGAGAGACCACCCTCTTTTGTTGATTACTAGCCGCATCTCGAGGGTGACTAGATGTTGCGATTTGGAACAGTTAGTCTATGGTTGGGTGGAACGTTTGTCCCAAGAACATGGTTGCACAACTCTTGTTTAAAGATCAATGTTTTATCTTGTTGTTGTGTTATTTACATGTGTTATTACTATGCATGAACTTTGTGTAAATGAGAATGATTATGTCGTTGTAATGAATTATTTAGTTGCATTTCATGTTGATTATTGGCATGTTGTATATTCTTCTATTTTATGGTTGTAGACAGTATCTAAATATGTTTTGAATTCATAGCTGAAAGCTACATGAAATTAGTTAACTGTAAATGGATTAATTTAGTTAGAAGAAATTTCATTTTTATGAGTATTTTGCATTGTAATGTCCCTTGGATGGGTTGGGGGACGTTACATTATGGTATCAAATCTTTTGTTTCAAACATCGGGCATGTATGGGCCAAGATGGTTGCGAATCTGCCGACAACATTTTATCTTTATCGACGAGTTTGGCGAAGTGTTGGAAATTCTCCAATCGAAAATGCCAATGGTCGATAGTCAATGGATGGGAGTCGACATAGTTGGAAGAAGTTGATACAATAAACAACCAAGATTCATTTTGGTGGTTGTGAAATGGATGAGATCGATGGTCTGGATCAATTGGAGAAATGTAAAAAACATGCTAAGTGTTAAAGTTCACCAAGAGAAATCGTCGACGACCGATGGTTGGGTCGGTCGAAAGGGAGAAAATTTTTGTCTGTCCATAAGACATCCATGACCGTCGATGTCTGATGGTTGAGGGTTGTCCGAATCCACTGATGTATTTTCAATCGCTGACAGAATTTGCTGATGGTCGGGAGTCAACCGATTCGACAAAGTGTTTCGAATCAAGAAAGAGAAGTCATCAATCGTCGATGGGACAATGGTCAGGAATCAGTAGAATTAGTGAGGAGTTCCATTCACCAACATATATCATCGATGGCTGATGATTGAATTGGTCGATTTAAGAGTTGTACACAAATCGATTGTCAGGGGAATGGGCCAATGATTGACGGTCATGTTGGAATATCGAGGAAAGTGTGGTGCACACCCAAGGAAGAACTTTGGTCGTTGATGGACAATGTTGCGTGGATCAATGGCTCAGATTTGACATGATTTGAGATCAATGATTCATATTTAAAGGGCTATTACAGTGGTAAAACAATCATTTTTATGCGATTTTTTGTGATTTTTGGAGGTCATTAACATGCGAGTCATTTTTGAGGCCCTAAATGATGTTTTTAGTTAATAAAAACCCATGAGAATAAATTGTACCAAGCTACACTTTATATCTACATCTCAAATAAAATAACTCGGAGAGAGCTATCCAATGAGCTAAACGATTCGCTAAATAGAGCTTGTATGAGAAAGTTACAACCAAAATGGTAAGGGTAAAATTGTGGCACCAATTTTACTTCCAGAGGGCATAACTCTATGCTCAGAAGTCCATTTGGGGCACAGGAGTAGAAGACATATGTCCACCCAAAATTTCAAATTGGACAATGAAAATTCTTAGAAATTAATGAAGAGATTTATGTAGCAGTAAAAGAGTGGAAATTGTAGCATGTAATTGTTGTACCTTTTCGCTCAGAACTCAGATTGAGACATGGGTACAACTATTGGAAAGTTGTTTCAGAGAGGAATGCATCTAAGGAATAATAATTTTGTTTCAGTGATTTATTTCCTCCATAAATTGATGATGAAATAACCTGTATTCTAATGGATGGAATGTTTTATGTTATGCATGTTTCTAACAATAATTATTTCATGCACATTTCTTGCAGAATTAGAGATACGGGAAATGAACTTTAGTTCTTATATGAGGACCAGAGTTATGGATGATGCCTAGGGATATTACAACCATCAAGAAGAGATCATAGGTATGCATGTCATCATGGGTAATATTGAAACAAATTCAAATGGAAGAAGATATAGGAAGGAGCATGTCACTATGAGGAGCCTGCATAGGGAAGCACAAAGCTACACGAATGATAATGAAAGGATCATGAAGTCTCAAGAAGATGTTCTTCAAAGATTGAATAATTTGCACAAGTAAGTGAACAAGGAATCTAACACTAAGCAAGTAATTAGTGCTAGAAAAGTGTCAACATCTAGATCCCAAAGAAAAAGGGATGAACATGGAAATGATAAGAAATAAAGAAGCATGAGCATGCACCATAATTCTCTGAGGAAATATACCAGAAGAACTCATGCAAGTTCAGGGCCAGGGAGAAGTCCAAGTTTGTCTCCTATTCAGAGGCAAAGGAGAATGTTCGAGGGAGATTTCTTGCAAGGTGAAATCATGAATATCAAGCCACCTACTTTAAAATGTGAGCACAAGAAAAGGATAAGAGGTCGAGGCTTGGCTGTTGGAAATGACGAAATATTTTCAGTTGCATGATTACCCCTTCCTGAGTAGAAGATAAAATTTCCACCTACCACTTGCAAGGAAAGGTTGCCATGTGGTGGGATCAGCTTAAGGAAGCCAATAACCTTGATGAGAAGAGGATATCATGGAGGTAGTTCAAAGGATATTTCCAAGAGAAATATTTTTCCGATCATTACTATGAAAGGAATATGAAAGAGTTATTTTAACTCAAGTTGGGAACCATGATAATGGAGGAATATGAGAAGAGGTTCTTTTAATTGTTGAAGTATATAGACTTCATCAAATATGAGAAAGTCAAAATCCAAAGCTTTCTAAGTAGGTTACCATCCTTCTACAATGGAAAGATTCAATATGATAACCCAAAAACTTTGGAGGAAACCATAAGAAGAGCAAATCATCTTTATAAGAAAAGAAAAGAAAGGCCAGTTTTCCAAAAATCTTGGAATGACAAGATGAAAGGGAAAATGGATCAAAGGTAGAAAGTTTTTAAGCCACCCTTTTTCAAAAATAATTCCCAAACAAATTAGCAAGGTCAAGCAACCCAAAATGAGCACAAGAATGTAGATTCATTTGGGAAAAGGCCAAGGTAGCAACCGATACAATGTTGGGGATGTGAGGGAAATCAATTATATAGGGTTTTCCCTCACAAAGGGGAAATAATGATGATTTTCTGCAACATTCAGGAGGATGAAACAATGGAATACATGGGAGGAAACATGCCAAGGATTTATGCAGCCTTGGACAACAAGCAATCAGAATATCAATCCCCCGTGATTGAAGTGGTAGGTAAGATTGAAAACCAGTCCATAGCAATTTTGTTTGATTCTGGAGCTAGCCATAGTTACACAAATGCTAACATTGTTGAAATAGTTCACTTGCAAAGGAGTAAGAATAAGAAATATTGGTTAGTTTTGTTAGCCACAGGGTCTAAAAGAATGATCAATGAGTTGGTTAAAGATTGTCTGATAGACATGAATGAGATCAATGCAAAGGTAGATGTAAATAACATATCGTTGGGTTCATATGATTGTCTAATTGGCATGGATTGGTCGGAAAAACACCATGTTGTCCTAGACTATTACAACAAGACAATCACATGTCTCGATGAGGAAGGAAAGCAAGGCAAGATTCAAGGCAATCCAAGAGTTGTAGCTGTTAGAGAGATTTTAGCTATGCAACTGAAGAAGAGTTCCAGGAAGGGATGTCATATTTTTGCAGCCATATGGAAGAGGAAGATAAAGACAAAGTGGCAAGCATTGGAGACCATCTGGTCTTAAGGTATTTTGAAGATGTATTTTGAGAAATCCTAGGATTTCCACCAAAGAGAAACATTGATTTCTCTAGTGATTTGGTGCCCGGTGTTTCCCCGGTGTCTAAGACACCTTATAGAATGGTCACACTAGAATTGAAGGAGTTGCAAATGAAACTTGAAGATTTGTTAAAGAAGGGGTATATACGCCCCAGTCTGTCACTGTGGGGAGCCTTGGTTCTCTTTGTAAAAAAGAAAGATGGAACCTTAAGGTTGTGTATTGATTTCAGACAACTAAATAAGGTCACCATAAAGAACAAATATCCTTTGTCAATAATTGATGATTTGTTTGATCAGCTGAAAGGTGCAATAATCTTTTCCAAGATTGACTTGAGGTCAGGATATCATCAAGTAAGGATAAAATAAGAACACATCAACAAGATCGCATTCAGGACAAGATATGAGCACTATGAATTCACGATAGTACCATTTTGACTATCAAATGCCCCAATAGTTTTTATGTGTTTGATGAATGGAGTGTTCAAGAAGTACCTAGAAAAGTTTGTGATTGTGTTCCTAGATGTTTCATTTAATAATGGTATTGCAAGTTTTAAGAGAGCATAAATTGTATACTAATCTAAGTGCATCTTTTATCAAAAGAAGATTCACTACTTAGGGCATATAATTTTAGCAGATGGGATTGAAGTTGATCTTGAGAAGATAAGGGCCATTAGAGGATGGACAGTGCCAAAGAATGTCACAGAGGTTAGATCATTCTTGGGTCTTGCTAGTTATTGTCAAAGATTCATAAAAGGTTTTTCAAAGGTTACAAGTCCAATCGCTTACTTACAAAAGAAGGGAGTGAAGTTCGAATGGACTTCCAAGTGTGAAGAAATATTTCAGAAAGTGGAAGACATATTGACAAGTGCACAAATATTGAATATTTCATATCCGAATGAATAATTTGTTGTGTGCATTGATGCATGCAAGGAATTACTCGATGGATTTCTCAGTCAAAAGGATCATGTGGTATGTTCTGAGTCCAAAAAACTAAAAGAGCATGAAAGGAATTATGCTACCCATGATCTAGAGTTAGCAACAATTGTACATGCATTAAAAAGGTGGAGGAATTACCTCATGGGTAAGAAATTCGAGCTAAAAACAAACCACTTTGGTCTGAAGCATTTGTTTGGACAACCGACATTAAATGCTAGACAAACTAGATGGCTGGAATTTATGAGTGAATATGACTTCAAAATTAAGCATATAAATGGAAAAGAAAATTAAGTGCTTGATGCACTCAACATGAGAGCTCATGAGAAGCATATTGCATCCATTATCATATACAAGACTTATTTGAAAGATCAAATTATTGCAGTAACAAATTCATATCAACATTATTTGAAAATAAAAGAAACATTACAACAAGGTAATTTTCAGCAGAAATTTAATTATTATGAGTTGAAAGAAGATGGAATTCTCATGTACAAAGGAAAGATATATGTGTCAAATTCTAGTGCGCTGAAAAATGTATTTTTAAAGGAAATGCATACTATGCCATACATCGGGCACCCGAGATATCATAAAACAATTGCAGTTGTAAGAAGACAATATTTTTGTCTAGGAATGAAGAAAGAAGTGGCTAATTACATAGCCAGGTGTCTAGAGTGTAGAAAGTGAAGACTAAACATAGGCACCCAACATGTTTGATACAACCATTGCCCATTCCAAAGTGGAAATGGGAAGTTGTCACAGTTGATTTTATTACAAATATACCTAGAATAGTGAAGCAACATGATTTCATCATGGTGGTGGTGGATAAATTGATTAAGGCAACACATTTTATTCTAGTGAAGACTACACACAAGGAAACAAATATTGCAGAAATATATATGAGAGAAGTTGCTAGGTTACATGGAGTGCTAAGGAAATAGTTTCAGATAGAGATCCAAAGTTTACTTCAAATTTTTGGAAGGGTTTGTTCAAAGGCTTTGGAACAAATTTGAATCTCAGTACAACATATCACCCAAAGTCATATGGGAAAACAAAAAGGACTAACAGGATAATTGAGGACATGCTTATAATGTATGTGATGGATCATCCATCAAAGTGGGAAGATTATATTCATTTAGTGGAATTTGCATACAATAATGGGTATCGGGCCTCACTGAAAATGAGTCCATTTGAAGCATTGTATGAAATAAAATGTAACACACCAGTGAGTTGGGATAACCCAATAGACAGACCAATTGTTCGATCAGAATTGTTAAAATAAATGGAAGAGCATATGGAAAAGATCAAGCAGAATTTAAAGGCTAATCAAGATAGGGAGAAAATTTATATAGACAAGAACAAAGTTTTTCAGAGATTTTAAAGTGGGATAACATGTGTTCTTAAAAATAAAGGAAAAGATAAGTTAGATAAGATTAGGAAATTTCCCGAAGTTGGCAGCAAGATATTGTGGACCTTTTGAAATATTAGAAAAGATAGGGCCAATTTCATACATCCTAGCATTGTCTGCATCCATGAGAGTGCATAATGTATTTCATGTATCATTATTAAATAAATATGTTCCTGATTCTAACCACATAATTGATTAGAATGTGATTCAGGTTGAGCACGAAGGGGATTTCTGGGTGGTACCAATATGCATCCTGGACCAGAAAGTCAAAGTGCTCAGGAACAAGGCCATAAGGATGGTAAAGGTTCAATGGACCTGCTACAGTCTTGAAGATGCTACATGGGAGGATGAAGAAAACATTCGGGAAGAATATGCACACATTGTTTTGACAATTTTAAAGAAAATGGAATGAAAGAATCCATTTTGAGCAACTAGAGTCCTGGAACTACATCTTAGAGTCCTAGCCAACTGTGTTGGGGACCTTGATAAAAGAATGGAGCATTCATTGGGTTATCCTTGATAAACGAATGGTACATCCCATGGGTTATCCCTGATA